>NW_010729113.1:1108716-1168134 GCF_000365185.1 Nelumbo nucifera | reverse complement strand
CATGGACCGGTCTGAGCCAGGAGAGTGCCCCGGCCATTGGACTTGAGGTCATGATCCAGTGCTACTGACTTTGGTGGAGCCATCCCATCGGGCGACTCCTAGCCTCTAAACGCATAAAGGCTTGTCCTGGCCTGCCTTAGCCAGAACGCCGCACGGGTTTCTTCCGCTGTAGAACTAGCCCCGTGACAAATAGTCATTGCAGTTGTTCATTTGAATATCTTTCTTGTCCATCACGATGAGATGTTCACGGCTGCCATGGATGTTGAGGTCGACTCTGGTGGAAAGCCCTGTATATGGTTGAAACTTGAAAGGCAGCTATTCCAAACCTTCCGTGATCTTTTGCGCTGTTCAAGCCAGATCTCTTTAAATTCCATCATAAATTGTATGTTTAATTCATGGAAAAATGTTTTCAATATACAATTGTATGTCATCCTCCTTGGCTGTTCCTGTTCGCACAGCTTTGTACATCTCCCCTGCTATTTTGATTCCTCACTCAACTGACACCCATCACAAATTCAGTTTCTGTCAGGGCAAACCTCATTCAATCAGCTTTTATTGCCTCGTATTGACAATATCTTCCTATTTAAGTGCTTTATTTCATGAGGAGATATTCTCTATACTTGGAATGGTATATGCACAGATTTGCCCTGATAGAAGCCGATCTCACCGGTCACACCCCCCTTAAAAATGCCACGACTATGACTGAGATCTCCATTCATGGTAGACTATGTTGTGAAAAACACGCATGGTTTTGAAAATAAGAACAGCCAGTCGGACTGGTTGCCCTGGGAATCGACCATGGCTCCAGGTTTGGTTATAGACCCCAAAATCGTTTGATTAGGTTTCAAACCAGATGGTTGGACCGTTTTATTTAAACCATGATCGATAGCATCCATACTCGCACCCTTCTTGTTCACTTATTAACCAGCATAGATTTAGAAATAAAACCATTTTGGGCCACAGATTCCTAGGTCAAATGGTCAGGCCATCTGAACCAAAGCCATAACCATTCTCAGATCAACCGGTCCGACCGTCCAGTCCGGTTTTCAAAAACCATGGTACCAGTACTTATCTGTTTGTCAATACTCAAATCCCTTACGGTGAGTTGCAGCAAAAAAAAAAAAAAAAAAATCCGACGGTGAGAAATATCATGGAAGAAACCCTTGTTCCCACCACCATATTTTGGCCGCATATATACATGCCAAACTGATCATATTTGGCTTCATATACGTGACAACTGGTGAACATTGGGCGAATTATAAGCAAACCACATTTGCTATGTAACCGTGCGCCGAAACAACAAAATCAATGACTTTGATATCTTGTTATGGTCTCACATTGAATTAGATGAAATGACGTCCTGATGAAACCACAGTAATACATCAAAGAACCTGATATTCGGTTTTAACCCTGCGCAGGCAAGCCCTCGAAAAAAATACCTACGGACACCACGTCAACCAGTTAAGTCACAATAAAAGTGGTATAGCATACTGAATCCCAATGGGCCCCCAACCGAATACAATGAGCGCCTATGGGTGCAATTTGACCACTGAATCTGTGCTGCCCGCAATCTGTTTTCAACCCACGAAACACCGTCTCCGTCTATAAAAAAATCTCTCCTTGAATGACGGGGAGATATTCCCAATGGGAAGCCAGTGCGTAGGGAGGTGGGAACAGGCGAACAGCAAGTGGTAGCATATCCGAGGCCCCAAGCAAATAAACAAACAAACTCTGGAAATAAGGTACAAAGAGAGAGAGAGAGAGAGAGGGGAACTAGTGAAATGACAATAATAACCACCAAAAAAGCAATATATTTACATGGGTAGTAAAAATGACACTTCAGACTCGATAATTAAGATTTTCCTTTACAAAGATTCTTCTCTCGACACCGCAAACAAAGATCAAGAGTAACGACTCCTCATCTTCCTCCTCTCCTTGAAACATTTTACACAAAGCAAGAAAGACGCAGATACACAGATGATCATCATAGCTCACTCGATCCTCTCACCACTCACCCCCAAGAAAACCCCTAACCTCTCGCAATCTTCATTTCCAATCTAAACCTACTTCAAATTAACAGAGTAACAACAAGAAGGAAGAGAAGGGTTTGTTTTTTGCATTCCTCTCTACTCTTCTTTATTTGTTGTTTGATCCACATCTACATACATACATCCTTCCTCTTTACATAAAGAGATTTATCATCATCATCCTAAGAATGAAGATTGATCGAGGAAAACATATTTACAGTAATAACAGAATTTCCCTCCCCGCACATCTCTGTCTCCGTCTCTGTCCGTCTCTCCTTGAAAATTCCGATTAGATCCTCTTCACTGCCTTGAAAAAAATAAAAAGCAAAGTAGTTGATGTGTACTGGTTTTTCCTTTCTCTTCTTCTATGTACTGAAACGTCGAGAGGGTCTCTAAGCAACGGCTGGGATGCTGCAGTTTCGCCTATCCCTGTCGAGGCAGTCGAAACCCTCTATTCTCACCGCCGGCTTGTTCCCGAACGTTGACCGAACACATCCTCCCTTACGGGTGGAAGAGGACGGGGACGACGAGAGACCCGACGGAACTGGGACTGGGACTGGGACAGGAACCGGTGCTACCGAGGTGAACTTGTCATCCCCAAAACGGGCGTCTTGGATTAGTGGGTTAGCTGCCCGGCTTGGTGGAGACCCACAGAAAAACGGGGGTGATGAGGCCACCTGGGTCACCGATTGATCTGCACCATAACAACCCTGTAGAACAAAGCAAGTAGTTGTTTAATGAACCAAAACGAACACCAACATAAATTAATACTCAATAATTAATTTCTAGAACATATCATCTACGGGCTACGGCAACTGGTCTGTACCTTACTCGATTAAAAGAACACAGGAGACTTACAAAACTGTTTTTTGTTTGTTTTTCCTTTTCTGTTTTAGACAAGTCTTTCTCGCCGTAGCCCATGCTAATGTGATGACTGATGATACCATGATTTAATTACAGAGACAACTGCCAAAGAAGAAACAAAAAACAAGAAGAGGCACACCTTTGTAAGTATGATATCTAGGAGCTCAGTCCCAGCCTTCGACTCGCAAAACTCCGGTTGACTGCTGTCGCGGAAAAGAAAACAGAGACTTTATAAAAAAATACGAATTTGAACGAGGTTTAAGATGTAGGATCCAGAGGGAAAAGAAAGGATCCAGGTCCGAAAGAAATTTTTACCTGGGCTGCCATCTCAAAGGTCTGATTGAGTCATTGATGGCATGATTCAAGAGACCGAGTCTGCGAGGCTTCGGGCAAACGACGGGATCCTTACGATCGGAGAAGGAGAAGGGGCTCCTCTCGTCACAGGATGCGAAGGCGCTCTGAAGACCGCATCGATTCATCTTCACCGTTTGTTTGGGATACGCAGAGGAACGCCTGTAAAGAGGAAAACAGAAGAATTTTAGACGAGAATCCATGGCGGTGCAGAAGATCCGAAGATAAGGAGAAAAATATGGCCACAAAGACAAGATATTTGCCATGTTTCGAACGGGATCCAAGCTAAGAAGCGGAGTTCTAGACCATATCAACGTAATTCCATAGACAAAAGCGAGAAAAAATCAAGGAGATTGCGATAAAAACGGCAGGAACAACAAAAGTTCCTACAGATCTAAGACCCAGTAAGTTTTCCCACCTATAAAGAAATTATTGTAAAAAATAATAATAAACATCGCAAACGCCCGCAGAATCAGCTCACCGGAACAAACTAACAGCAAAGAAAAGCCAAGAGACGAAAAATCAAAGATAAAAACCCACAAAGAGAAGCCCAAAATCCTCTAAATCAGATATCTAGCCATCTAAACCCAGCAAAAAAAACACTCGAGAAGTGGAATTAGAGATTTGCACGCTCAAGAAGATAATTATCAGAAAAAAAAAATCTTCATAAAGAAAGAAGAGGAATTCATCCATAGTCGAGCAAGAGGAAACATCAGAACCGCAGATAGAGAGAGATTTACTGTACCTGAGCTGAGTTAACACTGTATGAGAGAGAGAAGGGGGGAAATGAAAGAAAAAAAATGAAAAAAAAAGAAGAAAGAATAAAATACGGCGAGGTCGGCAAGGACAAAGAAGGAAGAAGTAGGAGAAGTTGTGGGATTTATAGAGCGGTGATAAGCATAATAGAAAAAAAATTAAATAATTAGTTAATTAAATGAATAAAGAAAAAGACAGCAACATTACGGAATTGGACAAACCAGGAAGTGGAGGCAAAACCCGCAAGCCTCGAGAGCGCTCTCTCTCTCTCTCCACTCGCCCAATCGCTTTTTATTTGTTTTTTATATTTTTGTGAATTATCTATCAGCTCATGCAGGCGGTGCCTCCCGCGAGAAAAGAAACGAGCATCGGTTTTAGCGTAACCCCGCTCTTTCCTTCCTTCCGCATTATAAAATATATTTTCCTTCTTTATAATAAAGTTTCTTAATTAATTAATAAATACAAATATAAACAAAAAAAAAAGAAACCGAAAATAGACGGAGATGGTGATAAGATCTATGACGGAGCGATAGAGGACCGTTAGGTCTTTTCCCTCTTTCGGACTCTTCCCATCCATTCATTTTCTTTTTTTTATTAATTTTATATTATCTCTCGTTATTTTTCTCTCTCACTCTCGCTTTTTCTTTTTTTCCGTGTGCTGTGCTGTCCACTTGTTTTTTCTCGTCTGTGTCACGTGGAAGACTCCTTCAACTAATAATCCAAGAGACCATGTTTTCCTCCGCGGCTCCGTTGACTGGGTTTTGGGTTTTAAGCAATTTCATTTTCTAGGGGGGGGATGCTAAGCTGATGAACAGGACCAGAATCTAGACCTGGTTTTTCACTTTTCACAATCCTAAAACCCACCTGATCCCCATTTCCCCATGTCAACATTCGAATATGGAACTGGTCTCACGGCCTCCAAGGACTAAATTATACCATAAAAATGCCACCTTCCCTATATCTGTTTGCGGTGCAACTTACTTTGCACTATTACAAATGCATGGTAGTGCAGATGAAATGATGGTAAATTTTGGATCATTTTTATTCTTCAGGCTTTATTTTACTTCATCTTACTATAAATAAACAAAAACAAAGCAAGACCTATGACCAAATTAAACCAAAAGTTGGCCATGCTTTTGAATCTTCACTTCAAACAGATAAGGCTTTAATATAAAACTAACCACCAATTAAACAGTAGCTTAATGACATAACTTATTCATATTGCTTATTTAAATACGACTTTATGCATTCTTGGGGCTACAAATCCAAATCTGATTAATTTCTTGGATTTGAATTTGAATCCAATTTGATCAAGCCGATCCGATTTGATTCAATCCTTTCTTCATAATATTTAAATTTTTTATTTATTATTATCTTCAGAAAAAAAAATAATATATTTCTATTTCTAAAATTAGTTTGAAATTTGAATGTATACAATTTATTAATAGAATTCAACATTCAATCCAACCGGGTTCGAATGAAATCCTTTAAATATTTTTTTCTTCTATTATGGGTGATTCAATCGGGTTTCTTCGGCTAACGGCTGAACACCCATTAACGATTTTAAAGATTTGAAAACCCCACGTGTTGCATTTTTATTGGTGGGTTCAAGCGCACCCGTGGATGCACAGAACGCGGACTCGTTTTTCCTTTAGACAAATACGGAAATTCAGGGGTGCTCTTAGATATGAACTTGTTGTGATTTCCAAAATAAATAGAAGCAATCTGGTTTGAAAACACATTGGTTCTTAAAGCAAAAGAATTGAAAATATGTTCTTGTTTTTATATATTTTTGCCAATTAATGACATGCTTTTGAATTTTTTATTAAAGAACATGTTTTCATTTGATGATATTTTAAACCATCATTTTTTAGGTTTCAAAAACATGATTTATATTTTTAATTATAACAAACCAACTTATATTTGCTTATTAAAAAAAAAAAAACAGATCAAGAACATGTTTTCATTTTTGTTTCTTTTCCTGATGGGGTGATTTAAAAAATAAATGAAAACATAAAACATGTAAAATACAAATATCACCTGTGTGTTTTGTTTATCATTCAATTTATATTGCTCACCCTTTTCCTTTTGGTTAGTAAACTCCATGCAACCTTTTTTGAGTTTCTTTCAACAATAAAATCATCTCTTAAATGCTTCCAGCCTTCCACCATCCTACATTTAGGAGTTACACATTCCACATATCATATAGGTTGTATGAGCCCTTTTCTTGAAGTTTCACACATGAAATGTATCCTGTCGAAAGCACGGCCTACCAGGAAATAAATGACTCCCATATTCACGGATGTGCATATGGTTCGGTTCAAAGGATCTGGCCGTCTCCTTGTTGCTACATGGGCATTAAAATTAGGGTTTTCAATGCAAGTGTTTAGAAGAAAGGTTCCCTCATCATCAACAACATATAATATAAGATTCCAAATGTCACAATAATTATTAATGAGGTAATAACTTAATCACATCTTGATCTCCTACATATACGTGGTAATATAGTGGTATTCGGTCGACTCGTAGATCTTGACATGTGGCATCGGCAAAATGCATCTCGGTCGACCAGTAGATCTTGACATGTGACATCGGAGGCAACTCTGGCAATAAAAAGGGGATTCCACATTGAACTAACACACATTGGAACTTAAACTCTAAGTCTCCTCTCTTACTTGGTCTGACCCCTCACAACTCTCAACTTACTTGACCATCGGACTCTCCGCCTTTGTGATAACTCCCAGTAACTTTGACGTCTTCTTTCTCTCAGTAGGTTGGACCCGTCGACCTCAGACGCAAGAAATTATGTTGCTGCCCTTGACTCCATATTTGGCAGCAACAATTGGCATCGTCTGTGGGAAATGCCTTAAAAACTTTCCCTCAAGAAAAAACTAATCTAACTTAATCGACTAACGCCCCTAAAATGGCTAACTAGCAATACCTCGTCCCTAACGTTCGAAACTTAGTCCCAATCGACCAGTTTGAGCTAGTCCCAAGTAGGCTAGACAACTTGGACCAGCAATTACACAACATAGGGCACCCGATAGGAAGCCACCCATAGGTTCGTCAACCCAACGGAAGCCACGAGCAACGTGGAGGGCGATTTGCCCATACACCGCTAAGCCAACACATAGGGGGCCCAGAAGAGGCCGACCCCTCAGGCTCCGATAGCAGCAACCAACGGGTTAGCAAGCACCGTTCCAAAACGCCTTGGCTCCCCAGCCAAGTGGGCGACCCTGTAGGATCCCATGCCGATCACAAGAATCGCAACTATCAGCATCATTGCATTGCGACCAATCTGGACGACGAAGAGCACTCAGACCACCACAGCCCCCCTCCAAGGGTGGGAGGTTGATGCCACGTCTCTCCCTCACCAGTTTCCAACCTCCATGACCTCCTCAATGATCGCTACACTCGAAAGGCTCTGGACATGCCGGCATTCAAGAGCTTTGGGAACAAGGCTGGCCCCTCCCAGCATTCGAGAACTTTGGGAACAAGGCTAGCCACTCCTCAATGAGCGCCTCGGAGACATTAAAGCACAAATTGGCGCCTGCCAGGACCAGCTTTGATAGGTAAAGGAGGGCCAAGGTGACACCTCCACCCGTTGCCCTACCTCATCCAGCTGAATGAAGGTGTTCGTAGATGCCATTCTCTCTGAACCCCTCCTTACAAATTTCAAGGCCCCAACATTGGAGACCTACGACGGGAGCACAAACCCCGAGGACCACCTCGAAAGCTTCTAGACCCTCATGTTCCTACACGAGTACTTCGGCACCCTCATGTACCAGGGCTTCCAAGCCACATTCAAGGGAGCTGCACACTAATGATTCTCCACACTGCCTCTCAACACTCCATCGGCTCCTGGTGTCCTAGGAACAGTTTGTGGACCTGTTCCTAGGCCACTTCATGAGCAACTGAATGTGCAAAAACACTGTCATCTACATGATGTCCATCAAGCAGAAGCGTAGGGAGAGCCATTGGGATTATATGAAGAGGTTCAACTAGGAAGAAATCAAGTTCAAGAACCTACACCCCTCAGTCTCTATGCACACGACCATCAATGGCCTCCGGCCTGGACCCCTCAGTTGGTCCATCTCCAAGACTTTGCCCAAGACCAAAGTCAAGTTCTTGAAGAAAGTTCAAAAGTACATTGCTGTTGAAGAGGCCGAATCCAACAAGCACCTCCAAGAACTAGAAGCCGAGGGCCCAATGACAAGAAGAGGAAGGAAAGTAATGGCCGCAATGACAGTCCCACAAGCAAAGGTGGATAGAAGAAGCCACTGGCCCCTTCCTTCAATAAGTACACGTCACTAAACTCCTCCCGAATGCACAATCTAATGCAAGAAGGGAAGGAGGAATTCATGAAGTGGTCGACCAAGTTGAAGAGGAACCCGAGAAGGGGGGAACCCGAACAAGTACAACAAGTACCATCACGGCATCGGCCATGACACCGAGGACTACTATGAGCCCAAGAACGAGATCGAGTCCCTCATCCGTCATGGGCACTCAAAGGACTTTGTTGAAGGTGATGCCCCGGCGTCATCCTCCCAGCAACCATAGGCCAAGCCCCAAAATTATTGCCCCCGACTGGAGTTATTGAAGTCATATTCGAAGGCTTGGCTTCAGGGGGAGCATCTGTCTCATCTCGGAAAGCATACGCTCGGCAGTACAACATCTAGGGCCAAGCAATAAAAAAGCCAAAGTTAGTGGATGATAACTTTGTATTTTGATGCCTTAAGGGCATTATTTCAGGGGTATTTTCAGCCTTAAAATAATCAAAGTGTGTCTTTTTCCCAATTAAAATCAATGATGTGACCTATGAGGGTCTCTATGCAACTTCTGTGGAAAACTAGGAAAGAGCATAACTGAAATGTAGTTTTGAGGAACTGGTGTGAAGTCCAACTAAGAGAGAGGGATGTTTTTGTGAAAAACTAAGAACAGGAGGGCGCCTCCTATCTGCTAAACCCAGAATAGCACCACTCCTCCTATATTAGCATGCTCCCCTCTCCTTAGCAAACCCATGGGTGCCTTTTAACCCATTCTTTTCATCTTTAGCAAACCCTAGACACCCCTAACTATTTAATCTCCTCCCTCCACCTATTCTAATCCCCACCATTTATTCTAGGGCACTCTCTTTGTAACTTTTAAACCCTACGGTGCTACCAAACTTCTAATCCTCACCATTCAGCCCCTAACCACTATGATCTCAGCCCTCAATTCCATCCTCTATCTTAGCCATCCAATCTAGGGCGCCACCCAATCCTTTTTATCTCCACCTTTCAACCCTAAGTGCCTTAATTTCCACCCTCCAGTTCTATGCGCCCAAATCTCAGCCCTACATAATATTGGGCGCCCTCTCCTTCTCTTCTCAGCCCTAGGATCAACACAAAACCATCCTAACCCTTCATTAGAAACCCTAGGGATTTGAGTATGTATTAATTTTTCCCTCTTTTCCCCATGGATATGACCCGTTCTCACCCATTTACTACATTAGTAGTTGTTTGAGAATCAAAAAAAAAATTATAAATAATTAAACTAGTCTTCCGAAATCATTAATGCTTCCAGATCACACCAAGTTTTTGGCGCCATTGCTGGGGAAGCAACGAAGAAAATTTTTTATTTGCTTTGCCCAGATCTGTTTCATTATTTTTTTATTCTTGTTTGATTACTTGATCTATAATCTTATTTTAATTCTTGTTTCTCTTTGATTTTGCACAATGTAATAGAGAAAGGTGGGGTACCGGAGCATTGCGGGACTATGGGAGAAAAGTGAAGAGATGATTAATTGGATTGCGTTTCAGGTGTAGTTGACCCATTTTATTTTTGATTTTTGATTTTTATTTTTGAACTCTTTTTTATTAGTAGAATAGTGATTTTCAAATTTTTAATTAATTTTTTCTAGATCTGATTTAATTTTTTTAGTATTATTTTTCTTCGGTTTTGTTTCTAGATCTATTTTCTTCTTTATTTTAATTTCTTGTTCGAATTTCTGTTTGAGTAGGTTTATTTTTTTATTTTCAGATAAAAAGATTGTTTATTTTATTTTATTTTTTATTGCCACATAATCATTTTTTTATTTTATTTTCAATTTCACCTTTTGAGTACCTATTTTTTTTCTCTCTTGTTAGAATTTATTTTTGGTAGTTGTTAATTCTTTTTAGCACAATTAATTTTTTTATTTGTTGTTTGCAATAATTACAAATTTGTATTTAAATTTTAAATCTCGAATTTAAAAAAATAATAAAAATAAAAAAAAATAATTAATATTTTAAAGGTTTTGCATTTGCATTCGAGCATTTAGGGTGTGATATTCTAGAGCATTCATCATATAGGTTTATTTAATTGCTGAAATTATCATTGTTAGTTGTGAATGTGTTAGGTTTTCTTTTTATTATTTTAATTGTTCCTTTTGCTTAATTAGTTTGTTCTATTATTTTATGTTATATTGCTGAATTGCATATTACAAATAATTGTTTAGGCATTGTAATTAGTTGCATTTGCTTTATTTATTTTGTTTTCCTTCCATTAATCCATTTAAGGGCAATCCAACTTAAATAAGATAAGGTGGGGATTTCATCACCCTTCCTTGTCCCAAAAATCACCATCCTTCACGTGCGGTTCACCTAAACCCTAATTTCATATCTAGATAGCAATATCCTTTAGGCAGCCCCACCTTTGGTTCAAAGGTGTGCTCTGAATTTTAGGGAAGCTTGTGATTACTTTCCATAACTGGCGGTTGGTGTCTAAAGAAAGAGGTTAAACCGCTAAGTCTAAGCGGGTTTTGAGGTTACTTAATTAGGTCCTTGCGAGACCAAGGAGAGCCTCCCACATCCCTACCACTTACCTGGCTAACCAAAGGAAGTGGTGTAATTCCAAGTGAACCTAAACGGATTCACATTGGTTGAACCACTAGTTTAGGAAACCCTAGGTCAACCCTAGGACGTGTGGTTGATTTCCTTGCATTTTTTTTTATTTTAAAAAATTCAAATTTGAATTTAAAATTCAGGAATTTAAATATCAAAATCTAAATTTTAATTTAAAATTCAAAAACTAAAATTATAAATTAAAAAAAAAGAGAAAATTAAAAAATAAAAAAAAAAAATAAATTAAAATTTCAATTTAAATTTCAGGAATTTAAGTTTCAAAATCTAAATTTGAATTTAAATTCCAAAAACTTAAATTTCAAATTTAAAAAATAAATAAATCAAAACAGAGAAAATAAAAATTTTAAAAGTCAATTTTGAGTTTAATTTTCATAATTTAAATTTGAAATTTTTCAATTTAAAATTCAGGAATTTAAGTTTCAAAATCTCAATTTGAATTTAAAAAATAAAAAAGAGAAAAATCAAAAATTTAAAAGTCAAATTTGAGTTTAAATTGTAGAATTTAAATTTGAAATTTAAAGTCTAAAAGAGAAAATTAAAAATTAAAAAAAATTAAAATTTCAAATTTCAATTTAAATTTCAGGAATTTAAGTTTCAAAATCTAAATTTGAATTTAAATTTCAAAATTCAAAAAAAATAAAATAAATAAAAAAGAGAGAAAATAAAAAAATTTAAAAGTCAAATTTGAGTTTAAATTGCAGAATTTAAATTTGAAATTTAAAGTCCAAAAGAGAAAATTAAAAAATTAAAAAAAAATAAAATTTCAAATTTCAATTTAAATTTCAGGAATTTATGTTTCAAATTCTAAATTTGAATTTAAATTTCAAATTTCAAAAAACTAAAATAAGTAAAAAAGAGAGAAAATAAAAAATTTAAAAGTCAAATTTGAGTTTAAATTGCAGAATTTAAATTTCAAAATCTAAATTTGAAATTAAAATTCAAAATTTAAATTTCAAATTTCTAAAAAGGAAGAAGAAAATGGGTGGTTAAAACAAAATAAGATAAAATAAATTCAATGGCCGGAGTTTATGGAATGGGAAACTACTTCCTACCTAAGCCACGAATAGATTGGAACCATGTGTCTCAACAACTGGATAGGATTAATGGGATGGCCCAAAGACTTGATCAAGTCCTTGCATTTCATCAACAAAGTGGCCCATATCCAACATGTTCCATCTGTGCAAGCCCGGCCCATCATGTTAGCCAGTGCCTTGCGGTGGGACCATGTCAACCAGTCATTCCAGACCAAGTATATGCGGATAACAGATTTTTCCAACCCAATGCTAACCCGTTCTTTCGCCCATATAAACCTGGGTGGGAAAATCAGTCCAACTTCACTTATAGGGCCCAAGTCCAAGAAACCACCTTGCTAAATATGCACTCTCAGTGGTCTCAAGCCCAGACTCACTGTGAATACAATGATTACCCTAGGACTCAACCGGCTCAACCATGTCAAACCAACTCACAGTCCCAACAGTATCATCATCCATCTAACTCCATGGTCCAACAATTTCAGAGGCCACAAGTACAAAGTTAATTCCAGCAGTTGTATCCTAGGAGCCAACCGACCCTAACCGTATCAAACTAACCCACAACCTCCTTAAACCCATACAGTGGATGATTAATTCATGCAACTTCAATAGTTGATCCTAAATCAGCAGTAGTCCATTGCCATATTAGAAAGCCAAATAGGACAACTAGTTGAAGCCAAGGCGAGGAGATAAGTAGGGCAACTACTGAGTCAACCGGTTGTGAACCCTAGAAATCACCCATCGGGTTTTCCTCCATAACAAATTCAACCACCTCCTAAGGACCCTCAGCTTGAAAATACCAAGGCTATTACAATCTTAAGGAGTGAGAGGATTTTAGAGGACCCGTGTAGGAAAAAGAGAGTTAGTGAAGAAGAAAAGGAGCAGGAAGACCATAAGCTAAGCCTTTAATTATGTAGAATTAAAATTTCACTAAAATTTTTAAAATTTTTCCATTAAAAGAGATTCCCAAACAGAAAAAGTTGAGGAAACTGATAAAAGAATATTGAATTTTGTAGAAATTGGTAGCAAGTGATAGGAGTAAAAATTGGTCTTATTTGAACATTGTCGAAACCGTTTAGAAATTAGAAAATACTCTCAAGTTTGCCCCTACCAAGATAACAAGAGAAAGATTGAGAAATTAGATAAAAATTCTTCAAATTGTTAAGAGACAGTGGACTACCCTAAGTAGTGTTGCAAAAAAGAGAGAGAGAGAGAGAAAATAAAAGGTCAATGGATACCATAGACTTAGTAACCGTGTCTCTTCACCTAAGTCAAGTGTCGAGATTCGCATCAAACGGAAAAGGGAATGCTAAAGACAATCACCTAACACTTACCAACCGAGTCTCTTCACCTAAGGCAAGTGTCGAGATGCGCGTCAAACGGTGTAAGGTAACAATAAAAATAAGTGTGCATATCAAGTTCAGAGGTAGAAATCCAATGCCAAATATGATAAGAAGAATACCCACCTGATTCTAAAAATCGATCTCAGCTTATCAAGACAATCTGCAAAATTAGCCAAGTTTCCCGATTCTAGCATTCTCAAACTTTGTATAGATCGATATCGGGCTTAAGGGGTAAAACTGTCTTGTTTTGAATATTACCGAAACCTAGCTTAAAAATCTTATTTGAAGGGGGTCTGGGTTGACATTGTTAAAAATTTGATCATTTCCTACATCCCAAATGGTAGGGTAAATAAGATTTTTAAGCCAAGTTTTGGTAATATTCAAAACAAGATAGTTTTACCCCTTAAGCCCAATACCAATCTATACAAAGTTTGAGAATGTTGGAATCAGAAAACTTGGTTAATTTTGTGAGGGATGATATTGTAATGGGAATGATCTCTTTACTCAGTGTAATTTTAAGCCAGCATTGCTAATGGACTAGCAATGGTTAAGTTAGGGGTGTGATAACTCTGTATTTTGATACCTTAAGGTCATCATTTCAGGGGTATTTTTGGCGTTAGAATAGTCAAAGTGTACCCTTTTCATAGTTAAATTCAATGTTGTGACATCTGAGGGTCTCTATGCAACTTCTATGGAAAACTGGAAAAGAACATGGCTGAAATGCAGTTTTTGGGAAGCTGGTGTGAAGTCCAGTTGAGAGAGGGGATGTTTTTATGAAAAATTGAGAATAGGAGGGTGTCTCCTATCTGCTAAACCCAGCATGGCGCTCCTCCTACTATATTAGCATGCTACCCTCTCCTTAGCAAACTCTAGGGCGCCTTTTAACCCATTATTTTCATCCTTAGCAAACCTTAGCCACCCCTATATGTTTAATCTCCACCCTCCACCACTTCTAATCTCCACCATTCATTATAGGGCACTCACTTTGTAACTTTTAAACCCTAGGGCGCCACCTAACTTCTAATCCTCACCATTCAGCCCCTAACCACTAGATTTTAGCCCTCCATTCCATCCTCTATCTCAGCCATCCACTCTAGGGCACCACCCATTCCTTTTAATCTCCACCTTTCAACCCTCGGTGCCTTAATCTCCACCCTCCATTTCTAGGCGCCCAAATCTCAGCCCTATCTGATAAAGGCATGAATTCTGCCCCCAAGTAAGACGGAAGGCTGATCTTGAGAAGTTCAAGGATAGAGGAAGAGGAGAACGCCAAGGCAAGAGGAGGGGTTACTACTTGTAGTTCGCCAACACCACTATTGCCACCTCTAGAATCGGATCCCAACCACTTTTACTTTATTTTAGTTTTAATTTTTCTTCTTTCAATTCCAATTTTTTTATTTCTTTTCTGCAATTTATTTTCATTCTGTTTGATCTTCGTTTTCTTTTCTACAGATCTGCAATTTGGCCAGGTGAGATTGAAGGCCAAGCTCGAGAAGTTCGAGGGTCAAAGGAAAGATCTGGAGACTGCTACCTCATATCGGATTACATATTTTTATTTCGTTTCTTTCGTTTATTTATTTCTGTATTTATTTATGTTTCTACACATTTAACTTTCAGTATTGTTCAAATTCTATATTTTCCTCAGTTTAGTTAATTAATTTTCATAATTATGCACTTCCCACTTGTGTTCACTTATTCGGATTTGAGTATGCGTTAATTTTTCCCTCGCTTCCCTAAGGATATGACCCATTCTCACCCATTTACTGCGATAGTAGTTGTATGAGAATCAGAAAAATTTTATAAATAATTAAACTGGTGTTCCGAAATGGTTAACGACACGCTCCGGATCACACCAGAGGACTTAATTTCCTTCTCAAACGATGACCTATGAGGGGTGTCCGTGCCCCACGACGATGTGTTGGTGGTGCCAATAACCATTGCCAACTTCATGGTGAAGAGGATCCTCATAGACAACTGCTCCTCAGCCGTCATCCTATTCTATGAGATGTTCGAGAAAATTCAGCTAACACTAGACCGGCTACAGCCCATTGATGTGCCACTCGTCGGCTTCTCTAGGTCAGCTATTAGGCCTAAAGGAAAGAAAACCCTACAGGTCACCGTAGGGACTGAACCTTGGCACATTACTTGGATGACTGAATTCTGGGTCGTGAAGATAGGTTCGTCCTATAATGCCATCATAGGGAGGCCAACCCTTCACGCGCTCAAGGTGGTCGTCTTATCTTACCACCTCGCCATCAAATTCCCCACAGAGCATGGTGTAGAAGAGGTTAAGGAGAACCAGCCTACTGCCACAAAATGCTACATGGCAATACTAAAAAGAACGAATAAGGAAGCCCTACCCCTAGAGGGGCTCGACCTCAGGGATGAATCATCAGGCCAAGACCAACTGATAAAACCCTCATCTTGGTTCCGCTAGATGAGGTCGAGCCCCAGAAAAC
This sequence comes from Nelumbo nucifera, assembly GCF_000365185.1. Next base: position 1,152,419 of record NW_010729113.1, on the reverse strand, counting down.
TGTACGAGTTGGGTCATGCCACCCTCAGGACACATTTTCCGAACTAGTAAGCTTCATGAAAACCAATACTGACGTGTTTGCTTGGTCCATCGCTGATATGCTAGAAATTGACCCCTCGATCATTACTCAAAGGCTGAGTTTGGAATTGAGTTGTAGGCCGATTCAATAAAAGAAAAGAAACTTTGTACCAGAGCATTGGAAAGCCATCAGAAAGGAGGCGAACAACCTACTTGGCTACAACCAAAGATTAATCACCTCATCGATGGCACCACAGGGTATGAGCTACTAAGCTTCATGGATTCTTTCTCCGGCTACAACCTAATAAAGATGAGGACCTCATTCATCAACGACAATGGCACCTACTGCTACAAGGTAATGCCTTTTGGACTGAAGAGAGCCGAGGCCACCTACCAGAGGCTAGTGAACAAGATCTTCAAGGAGCAGATGGGAAGAAACGTCGAAGCCTATATCGACAAAATGGTTATGAAGAGCCTAAGGGCTAGCCAACAAACCTCAGACCTCAATGAGACTTTTGGGGTATTGAGAAAATACAACATGAAGCTAAACCCCACCAAGTGTGCCTTTGGGGTCACCTCGGGAAAATTCTTGGGTTATGTAGAAACCCAATGAGGCATAGAGGACAATCTTGAGAAGGTACAAGCCATACTAGACATGGAACCCCGTTGATTGATCAAAGAAACTTAAGGGCTCATCGATCGAGTCACGACCCTCAGCCTATTCATGTTCAAGTCAGTCGACCGGTGCATACCCTTCTTAAAAGCCATCAAGAAGTTGAAGGATTTCCAATGGATAGAAGAGTTCTAGCAAGCCTTTGAAGAGTTAAAGTCATACCTTGCATCACCACCCTTGCTCACGAGGCCCTTCCTGAGAGAGACTTTATTCTTGTACCTCTTGGTCGGGAACAAGACGATTAGCTTAGTATTGGTTCGAGAAGACGAGGGGGTTCAGAGGCCTGTATATTGCATCAACAAGGTGCTTCATGAGGCTGAGACTAGATATTCAAAAGTAGGAAAAGTAGCATTTGCGCTAGAGATCTCGGCCAAGAAGTTGAGGCCTTACTTTAAAGCCCATAATATCTCGGTGTTAACCGACCAGTCCCTCAAATCGGTGCTCTCTAAACATGAGACCTTGGGTCGGCTAACTAAATGGGATACCTATCTGTTAGAGTTCGACTTACACAACCAGTCGAGACCTACTATAAAGGCACAAGCAATGGTAGACTTCTTGGTTGAATGCACCTTCAACCACAACCACAACCAGGCCCCCGACCACGAGAAAGAGCAATCGTTGTCTTGGACTTTGTTCGTAGAAGGATCCTCCAATGCCAAGGGAAGCGGAGCCGGCCTCATACTTCCCACTTTGAATAGCAACGTGTTAGAGTATGCATTGCAGTTTGGTTTCTGCGCTTCCAACAATAAAGCTGAGTACAAGGCCCTACTAGCCAGCCTCCAACTTTCCAAAGGCCTCGGAAAAAAGTGCATCAGAGGCTTTAGCGACTCACAATTGGTTGTGAACCAGGTGAATAGAGAGTAAGAAGCCAAAAAGCCAAATATGGCCAGTTACTTAAACAAAGTTCGAAAGTTAACCAGCCACTTTCAACACTTCGCCCTGCACCAGGTCCCATGGGCCAAGAACACACGTCTCGATGCCCTGTCAAAACTTGCTAGCTACTCAGGGTCGGCCTTCGGCCACGCTATGCACATCGAAAACTTGACACATCCTAGCAGCGAAGAGAGGAAAGTGTGCCCAGTCCAATTTGTGCCTTGCTGGATGGACCCCATTCTCGCCCTCTTGCAATATGAGCAGTTACCACCAGATAAGAATGAGGCAAAGAGAGTTTGACGGCAGCCAGCACGACACGCCATATTCGAGGGCAAGTTGTATAGAAGATCCTTCATCCTGCCCTATCTAAGATGCCTCTACCGAGACGAAGGTGAATATGTGCTAAGAGAAATCCATGAAGTTATCTGTGACAATCATCTTGGGGGGGGGGGGGCAGAACCCTAGCACAGAAAGCACTCATGCAAGGATAGCCAACCATCCAAAAGGATGCTACAGAGTTAGTGCAGAAGTGCGACTGATGCCAAAGGCATTCCAACATCCTTCATCGGCCACCAACGACCCTCTTGGTCCTCAATAGCCCATGGCCCTGTGCAATGTGGGGTATGGACCTCCTTGCACCTTTCCCCCTAACTACGGGAAACAAGAGACACCTTGTCGTGGCAGTAGACTTCACCAGGTGGGTAGAAGCCGAGGCCGTGGCGACCATTATGGCTAAAACGATCCAAAGTTTCTTTTGGAAGAGTATTATCTACCGGTTCAACATACCATACATGCTTGTCATCGACAACGGATGAAAATTTGATGATGCTAAGTTTAGAGAATGGTGTGGAAGCTCGGGATAAGGCAACCGTAACCTTGGTTGGCTATCCTCAAACTAACAGGCTAGCTGAGGTCACCAACAGAACAATCGTAGGCTGACTGAAGGCAAGATTAGACAGAGCTAAAGGGCTTTGGGCGGATGAACTATACAATATCCTCTGGGCATACCAAATGACACCTCGAACTGCCACAGGTGAAACCCCCTCCAACTTGACTTATGGGGCAAAGGTTGTCATCCCAATAGAGATCGAGTAACCGATGCTCCGAATTGAGGTATAGCTGAGAATAGTGATGAGTTAAAGAGCAACCTTGACCTACTGGAAGGTGTATGAGAACAAGCCCAAATTAGGGTCATGGCATACCAACAAAGATTCATAAGATACTACAACTCCTAAGTCAAAGAGTGTCACATCAAGGAAGGTGACCTCATCCTCAAAAAAGTCATTGTCCATGAGCCCGACATTGAAAAGCTTTGTCCAAATTGGGAAGGGCCCTATAGAATCAAGTAACCAATAGGACCCAATACCTTTTGGCTAAAACACATGAGTGGAAGACTGGTGCCTCACACTTGAACTCTGAGAATCTCTGAATGTACTATTAATAGAATTGTAAATACCTTAGTGAAAAGTTCAGAATGAAAAGTGCAAAGTTCCTCTCACTTCGGATCTATTTTTGTATAAACATTCTTGTTCCCTCCAGCAGCCAAGACCCCTTAGCGGTCGACTGCAGCACACGACCTTCCTTAAGGTTATACGCTCGTAAAAGGCTTCATCCCCAAGGCATACAATACCTTGTGAGTCATACACCTAGCTGCGTTTTCACTTTCTATGACTAAGGCAAGGACTTCTAAGACCTCAGCTACTATTAGTAAGTTAATACCTTGCGAGTTATACGCTCGTAAAAGGCCTCGGCCTCAAAGACCCATAAAGAAGAGTCTTTGGAGGCCAATGAGGCAACACCGACCAATTACTTAATAAAAAACACATGATGAACAATAAACTAAGTAAATATTGATTCTCCACTAAGGCAAAACTTTGTGACCTTGGCCACAAAGCCCCTACGCGATGACATGCTGGGCTTGATGTTGGCCTTGGCCACAATCGACTTCCTTCTTTTTTACTAAGGCAAAAAGCTCCAAGACAAAGTAAAAAATGACTCATGGTGTTAGCATCGGCCTATAGGATTCTTATATGTAACGTTCTTGTAAAAGGACTAAGTAAAAGACACTTTAGAAGTAAAGGATTACTATGGCAAGTTTCTTTACAAAGATGTCTCTTCGGGGGGAGGCATCAGCCCCTAGCACAAAGCTAAAAGAAGAAAAGAAAAGAAGTTAAGAGGAACATCTTTGGCAAGAAACTCAAGTTGTATTCAGTTGAGGGGAGGCGTCGACCCCTTACAAAAAGAAGAAGAAAAAGAAAAAAAATTACAAGTATCAAGGGCACGTAGGCCCAAACAAAATAAAACAAGAAAAAAAAATTATTGGCCTCCTCCAATCTGAGTGGTGGCCTGGGCAGTGTCATCAGTAGTAGCACCGATAGTCGGGTTGTCGTCCGTCCCCAATATATCTACTACCTGACGAGCTTTAGCAGCGAACGGATTTAACTAGCCAGTGTCAATGCTCGGAAGGACCTTCGCCACCTGGGCCTTGTAGTCCTCAAAGCCCTCTAAGTAAGTCTGGGAGGAAAAGGACATCAAGTCTATCTCATGCTCCTCTAAGGCCTTATATTTTTCGATCGCCTTTACGGCCGATTCCTCCAATTGCTACTCCATTGAGGCCAAGGAAGACTTCAATTCCTTCATGAGCTCCTTTTTATTGGCTGCCTCGGCCTCGACCTTCTTGCGACGATCATGCTTGTTGCATACCCAACTCTCAGCTACCTCCCGACTGGATTGCGCCTTGGCCCCGTGCTGCTTCAGATGCTCGATCTCCTCTTGCACCCACCGAAGTTGCTGAATTAGCACATCAACCTTCTCACAAAGGCCGACCGAGTAAAAGATCATCTGCATGTATGAAAGGACCGAGTTCACCGATTGTTGAGTCAAGGTTTGGAGGTCCTTGGGGAAGACCATGCCAATTTCTAGTCATTGACAGACGCCTGGGACTAACAAGGAGTTCCCTTCTCGAACACTCCACGTCAGCCGTAAGATTCGATGAGCGGTGAGTGGCACATTGTCCCAAGGATTAGACAATTGAGGCTTCGCTTAATGTGACCCACCCGAGATCCCCTTAGGCCGACGGTGCTCGCATAACTAAAGCCTTTTGGCCTGAAGGTCTCGGGCCCTCTCGGCAGGGCACTTCTACGCTAATGTCTTTCTACGGGCCGCCTCGGCCCGTTGACTTGCGGCCACATGAGCAATTTTGCCTTCTTGCTGCTGCTCTCCATTTATGGGAACAAGAGAAGCAAACGAGTTAGTAGAATGGCAACAAAATTCAAGCAACTTCACAATTGACAGATAGTAGGAGCGTCTATACCGAGGAGGGCAAGACTAAGGCCAACCATTACCAAGGCCTCCTCCACCTTCACCAAGGGTCCAACGTGAATCATCCCTCCCAGTTGAAGCCAAGTCATCACGGTCTTCTCCTCATCACTACTGCATGGTTTTATCCTCTCAGTTAAAGTATTTGGTCACCCCCAACCAGACCGAAAGGACTAGCCCCCGGGGCAACTCATGAAGATGACTTCTTCTAGTTGTGGATAAACGAGGGGTTGTCCACCCCCCTTCCTAATCAGCCTTGGAAGTAAAACAAGTCCTCCCCATCAAGGTGCTCCCTCAATTCAAACAGACATCAAAATATATCCAACGCCACTATCACCTCTCAAAGATGGGCCATCACCAATACGACTACTATCGTCCTAACGACATTGGGGGTGAGCTGGCTAATGTTGAGGTTGTAATGGTTTGGGATCTCGGGGATAAGGAACTGCAAGGTAAACCGTAGCCCAAAGTGAAGGTAATACTCGTGGATGCGCACCTCCCCTTTAGGAGCAAGTCACGACCTATCACCCACATTGGAACTCTAACCCTATAGTCCCCCAAAATGTGGTACCTCTCGACCAACGTGCTAACTTGCACCTTACCGAGAGTTTTGTCCAAGTCAAATCGAGGGTAACACCCCAATGCCAGACCTCGGTGCCCAGCCTCGACTAGATCCTTAGCCTCTTCCACATCCATAACATCAAGGTTCCCAAGAATGTTCCCTAGGGCATCGGCCCTCGACCACGTGGAAGTAGTGCTCTCATTGATAGAGCCCACACTTTGTCGATCATGCTCGGCCCCGCGAGATGTGACTCTCTCCCTTAGCACTTGGGCATTAGATGTTCAAGAGGAGCTCTTGGAGTCACTATTGTCACTCCCTTCACTACTAGGAGTGTTGCTAGGAGTACTCTTGTCTAGAAGGTTATACTCTTCATAACCCGAATCCGAGGTTGACATGTTGAGGATAGGAATCTTTACCTAATTATGTTTGTTAAAGAAAGTTTAAGGGAATTGGTTGTTGATAGCCAAGGTGTCCTCAATAGCTCCCAGGCAGAAGGTTTCAAGCAAATGGTGGGGAGTCGCTCAACTAGCCTCCCTATTTAAAGATAAATGTACGGCTTAGATCCAATTGATCTAATGGCCTCGAACTTGCCGACTTGACAGCCCAAATCGACAGGCTCTACGGGGCCGGTTCACCCATCCACTCTGGCTAAAGGATACGCCGAACCGAACCTCCACCATCTCGTGCACAACCTCATTCAATCGACCCCGACGCTCGTCCTGCATATGGATATATAACGGAAGGCATCAATGTCCGTGCAAGGTACGAACAACGAATGTAGACAGCCTATGCCCATACAAGCCTCGGTCATGATCCCTCGGCCCGATATGGTCCTTTACTGACACAAAGGGATAGTAGAGGAGCAGTTGCAATACAACCCCTGAGAAGAACTCTACCACCAAGGCCAATGCTTCCATGCAAGTACACTATACTCTCTTTGGTCGAAGTCGAGGCTTTAATGCAGCGCGCCAAACAACTTCAATTGCTATGACCTTCAGAGTGAGGGCAAGTGATATAGTGGTATTCAGCCGACTCGTAGATCTTGACACGTGGCATCGGTCAGACATAGCCTAGCCACCCATCACTAACCACTACCAACCACCTCCACCTACTCCCAACTACTCCTCCTCTCAGGCAACTCTGACTATAAAAAGGGTCTCCCACATTGAGGTAAACATACACTGGAACTTAAGCTCTAAGTCTCCTATCTTGCTTGGTCCAATCCCTCATAACTCTCAGCTAACTTGATCATCGGAATCTCTGGCCTTGGGTTACTCTCGGGGCTTCTAACATCTTTCTCTCACCAGGTTGGACTCATTGGTCTCGAATGCTAAAAATTACATTGTTGCACTCCATATTTAAGAGCAACATTTGGGCTTTTAAACTAAGTCGTACAGTAATCAATGAGAGTGAAAAAAAAATGGAGAAGTACGGACATGCCCAATGCAGATTTCCACTGTAGAGCTATAAACATTCAAATTGTCAAAAACCCCCATTCTACACACCAATGTCCACCCGTGAACTGGTATCAATTCCGAGCTGGCGCCCACCCTAACTGTAATTTGGGCCTAAAAATTCTAACCCTCAGCTTAATTGTCATTGTCCCAAAGAAAAATAAACTTACGGGGTAATTGTGATTGATTTGATTCTCAAATATGAGAGGAAACGTCCGCTCTCAGAATATATAACCAACCAAACCGACTCAATGGATCTTTAATGAATTCTGGTTGGTTAGTCCTCACAGCATAAAAGCCTAAGAAATTTGATCAGCAGGAAAGTGGTTCATGTTGTGTGTTCATTTTTCTGATAAATTGTGAGTGATATTCATCTCTAACGGATAAATAATTTCCACACCTATGGAGAAATTGATAAAATGTAGGGAATCAAATTTGTCTATAATGAATATTTTTATTATTTAGATAAAAAGATCATTATATAACTTATCCAAATAAATGACTTTCTAAAAGACAAACATTGCCTAAAAGTCGCATTATAACAATATATGTACATTTTATGCAAAGGGTGAAAGCAGAGGAGTTCAGCTTAAGTCAGGGAAAAGCCCGTTCAAGCTAAGGGTGTCAATGGAATGGTTTTGGATTGGACCCCGTCTAGTCCAAAATCAATCTGGATGGAATGGATGGATGAATAAGACATATTGGATTGGACCAATCCAGTCCAAAATACTTATTAGATTGGAGTGGACCTGGTCCGTCCATAACAAATTTATATTGGATTGTGTTGGATTAAGCCAATATCTGGTCCATTGATATAAGATAAGAATATATGCGTCAATGGACCAGATTTGATTTGAAACCAATCTAAATCAAAATGAATTTGAACCGATTGAATGATTCAGACATTGAATTGGACCGGTGCAAATTGGTCCAAAACATTTATTAGATTGAATTAGACCTGGTCCATTTATAATGGACTCACATTGGATTGGATCGGATTGGACCAAATTCAATCCAATTGGCACTCCTAGTTCAAGCAGCCTTTACTGCCTTGTAAGACATCAACAAATAAATGCAATTTCTTTTTTTTTTTTTTTTGCACAGGCATAAATATTCATGCAACAAGAAGAGAAACTCAGCAATTGTAGCTAGTAACCCAACTAGACTTATGATCCAGCTAGTGGAGCATAATCATGAAAGAAAATGAAGCATAACAACTACTGCAAAAATGGAGGAATGAAATCGCCAGATTTATGGCCCCTGGAGTTGGAGTTAGGAGTGTCAAAGATGGAGGAGGGGGTTTATAACTTATCAAAATGAATCAACTCAAATTTGACTCTACGATTAGTTGGGTAGAAGGATCATCGTTTCATTAATGGGATGATCTTCATTTCGGATCCAAAACATGGAGTTGGTCTTTTTTTTTCTTTTGCAGACATGTAAATTTCGCATTCTCGGGGACATAAAAACAGACAGTTAGAGAAAGAGAAAAGGGTAACGCACAGGATTTAAGAGCAAAAATGCAAGGAGGAGGCTAGGAAGTGAAAGCAGAAGACGAATGTACGAAATTAGAGAATATTTGAGGAGATCCTGCTCTCCTCTCCGAGAATCAGAATTCAGATACGGAGAGAAACATGCCGGTCAAAGCTCTCAGTCCTTTCCGATTCAGAATTTCAAATTGAGGTTTTTTCTAATAGTTCAGTCCACCTCAGATATCAGACATGGCTCCGTACTCCTTTCAGGAAGGAGGAGGGAGACTGTTTCATGTATAATCACATGGTTTGGCTCCCATAAAAATATGAAGCCTAAAGGGTCGAATCCCCCGCTAAAGCCTAAAGATGGTTCTCTCGTCTCTGTACGTAGGGCCGAGATTTCTTGGGTAAAGAAGTGTACGGCTGTGGGGGCAAGGTCTACTGACACAACCTGTGGGCTTTGGTCTATACCGACATAAATAACATAGGCCTGGCGTCCGTGGTCTGACTCTGACATATCACTGACAACTCACCTGTCAGCCCTCTCACGTCTCACCTACAAACCCAACTGTAGGCTGTAGGCTATCCGATAGATTAGTTTGGATCCCTTATATTTATCAACGGCAATTACCCCAGGTGTAGATCAATGTACTCTATAAAACCACTACCAAATCAGCCAAATGCCCAAATGTTATTGTATCATTAGAAGAACCACAACACAACGTCAGCTACGACTCTTCATAATTATTTTATTGGGTTAATCTTCCTCTTTTTTTTTATTTTAATCATTATTAATTTTTTGTGGTGCGTAATGATAATAAAAGTAGTGTGAATGTGAAAGAGATTCCACCAGCTCCAGACCCACCACCCTGACTACGTGATAGATAGAGACTCGTCGTGCGGATATATCTCGAAAAACCGGATAACGGAGGAGTAGGATCCGAATCCAACCAAGGAGCGTTTCCGATACCATCTACCATCTCCCACTCATTGTCATTTATTTATTCTTGGCTTGCCCAACAGCTGGCCCGTACCTTTTTCCGTGTATTTGGAATTTGCCAATTTGGTGTTGTAAGTAGTGAAAGAGACGTCACGACTCACGCGGTACCACCCGACCGGTGCTCCAGCCCACACTACTTTAGCTGTCAAAATTCATAACTCATAAGGCAGTTGTTTTGTTCTGGTACGTGACTTCGCGTAAAATTTTATCACCCGACCGGTTCTCGGTTTATAACTTGGGCCGGCTTCCAACCGATATCCACTTTGTCCAATCCATTTTTATGGCTTTTCTCTCTCTCTCTCTCCCCCAAGTGTATAACTATAAATAATTAAATATAATGTATTGGGTCTGAAGCCACAAGATAAGCCTAATTAGCCTATCATATTTAAAGCCGGTATTTGCCCCGTTAATGTCCATAGTCGGACCCATTCTCTGGAGGGTTCAAAAGGTTTGAATATTGGATAGGCTACAGGTAATGAGGGCCCTTTTAGATCGTTTATTCTACTGGATTGTATGATCCAACACTCGCTCTTTTTTTTTTTTTTAATTTTGTTTTCTCTAAAATTGTTATAGTTGGCGTAAGGAATTAGGTTTGGATTGAACGGGATCAGATTTGAAACTGGATTGGTCTAGGTTGAGGCAATTTGGACTTTACTTGAAAAAGAGTGCTAGATTTAAGTTTGAGTTGGGCCTAGAATAGGACAACGTGGACCAAATTTTTTGCTTTTTTTTTTTAAATACGACGACGGTGGACCAGAGACTGTGCACTATGATTTGACTAAACCAGCCTACAAGCAATTTTTTTTTTTAACTTCATTATTACATGTGATTGTATGGAATTAACAAAAGAAATCTTAACAAAACAAAGTTTCATTTCTTTTCTCTTACACATTAGAAAAAATAATATTTGCAGCCAGCAAAAACCATATCCAGTTGCATAATGATAAATCTCTTCAATCCAGAAAGCAGAAAAGTATAAAAGCAATGTAATTTATGTGACGAATAAAAGAAATTGCTCAATTTGGGTCGATAGTCCTCAAGCAACATACAATGAAGCGTCACTTTCTTTGAATAAGGAATCCACGCTTTTAGGATTAGAGGTCTGGACGAGTCATCTTTGAACTTGGGGGTTCCTTCCTCCAAAGATTCCAAAGCAGATGTCTTTAAAATATCAAACATAAGTGCTTTTATCTCTTTCTCTTTCATGCCCACCAAGCTCCATTGATTATAGTTTGATTAGTTGAGATTATATTGGAGTAATTAAAGTACTTTTGCTATGCTTAAAATTCCTTGTGCTTTTCGAGTTTTGATCGAAAAGCTTCCGGGGAGATATTTGAAGATATTTTCTGTTTCTGGAGGTGACATCTTTCAGATAGACTTCACTAATTCCATGCCTTGTATTAACTCTGCTCACATGCATGCTGATGCTGCTCATTGTATGCCAGCACTATGTTTTCTTCTCAAATTAATGAAGACTACTACATCGAAATTTAAACAATACAATAACATTGAGTTAAAGTTCTAAAGAATTTATATAAATGACAATTTTCTTTGAAACTAGATTGTTGGTCTGTAGTTGATCTTTGTGCAGTTTATATGTTTTCATAAAGTATTTATTCGTTCAGATAAATCAAATTTTGTGATTTTCACAACAACTATTAGTGTAAAGAACAACCTCTGAAATTTTCCATTTTTCAGTAAGAATTTCAATTGAACCCATTTCTTTGACTTTGGGTACATGATTTTTAATTAAGATTTTTTAGGTGATTGCCTGAAAGTAAGGAAAATTTAGAGATTTCCTATCCCCAATGGAGAATGAGTAGAGATGCCCCATCTTATGCATCGCACAGGCCGCTCACATCAAAATGCCCCTCCTTGTTCCATTCTTGATGAGGAGTGGGGAAAATTCGAGAAATCCCCATTCTTGATGAGGAGTGTGTGCCTTGTCCTGAACTCGTTCAACACTAAGGATGAAGTAGGGAAATTTGAAGAGTCTTCGTCCCTAACGGGGAGTGGGTGCCTTGCCCTGAACCTGCCTGACATAGGGGACGGGGTGGGGTAGGTATGTGGTGCCCCACCCCAAACCTGCCCGTTGCCATTTCTATATAATTGTTAATTATTAGTAAAATTAATAAAAATATTAAAGTCGATCAAAATTTCGTTTAAAAATAATGAAAATGATCACAATTATTAAAATTACTACAAATGATTAATAAAATTAAATTTATTCAAAATATATTTGTTCATATTAAATTAACAATAATTATTTTCTATAAATCAACATTAAATGAAAATTGCAATTATTAACAATAAATTTAAATACTTTTAGTTAATTAACAGTAAATTTTGATTATTAAATTATCAACCAATTAATAGTAAATAAAATTATTCAATCTTTCAGATTTTCCTGTGCACCACACGGGTCCCCGCTAGTGTGTGTGTATATATAAGTCAAAATTTTCGTCAAGTTGGTTGGTAGGGTCATTCAATTTTTCATCAATTTAGAAATGGTCAAAGTGAAATTGATCTAACATGGTCATGTTGGAAAATTGTTCAAGCCAAGTTGGTTAATTTCATTGGTATGTTGAACAATATTAGCTGAAATTAATTATTGTTATATTTGTGTTGTAAAAAAGTTATTAATAGTAGTATATAAGGGAAAATCTATGATGCGGGAAAGATATGGTATTAAAAGAATTTTGACCAATGGAAATCCACCCATTAATTTTGATAAATAACACCTATTGGCTACTACCGGTTGATTGGTCCAAAATTTTTCAGATACCATATCTTTGTTGAACTCAAAATATAATAATTATTAATTATTTTACAATTAAAAAATATAAAACAATTGTATATTGTTATGTGTTTTTTATTTAACTTTTGCTTAACAAATCCATGCACAGGTCCCTACTAGTTTGATTCTACATCAACACTGGACCTAACCAACTAACACACCAATGAGCCAGCCCTGGATTGTTGGTTGATTGAAATGGGATTCTAATTTGGGCAGAATGTTATTTTCCTACTTGAGGTCATTTCGACCTCTCCCTTGGAATGAGATCCTCGTTATTTATGTCTAAACCAAATAGGTGGTTTTAATGAGTCCGGCTCTCTTGTTCACACAAATCCTGCCTATGTCTACCCACATAACATCACAACCACACATAGAGAACATCTTATCCTCCTGCATAGTATTATGCAAAGAGAGATGTTTCCAATTCATGGGAATAGTGTATTATGGGTAGACACGTGTGCAGAATAGTCGTGGGCAAGAGGATCCGGAGTTGGTTTAAATTCCGATTGTAATTCTGATTCCGACCATGAAATAAACGGAAAGTTAATTTCCTTGCAAAAACTTTGATATCTCAGACTATATGATTATCGCTACGGTTATAGCTCAAAGTGACAAACATATTTCTCCATGTCATTAAAGAGTTCTGGGGCGCCCCACAACGTTCCACAGCACATCTCTCTGCTGTGTATTGGGAATATTTCTTAAATGATGATATCATCATTCTAATACTATGATCGCGAGATGTTCTAATACATAGCAGACACATTGTGGGGCGCACATGTGAACTTTATATTTCTCCTTTTTCTTTGTATGAAATTGAAAAGTTTTTGCCACGTTATTGACGCAACTATCAAAAATTGAAAGAAAAAAGGGGAATTCAAATCCTCTACAGTTCAACTCGTAATACTTGGTCAATCATGATGCTCCACGTCATCTCAGTAAGGTGGAGCCCATGTATCAGACTGATTTGGCATCTTATGGTTGACGACCAAGTATCGCACGAGATTTGTTGTGGTTTGGAAGTGGGGAAAAGTCCAATACGTTGTGGGTAATGGCTGATGTGGAGAAGGACGCTATACATGTGGACTAATGCAGAGTGTGCCATCAGGAAGGTTAGGATTCTCCATCAGCCAGCTGTGCTGCCATGTGAATCCTTGTAGCCTAAACTTCAATTCCGCAAATGACGCTAAACATTACCTTTATTTTATCAAAAATTATCTTTGAGATGTATTTTTTTAATTAATTTTATTTTATGGGCCTCCGGGATCTTGTATCTGGTGTAAGGTAGGTGGGGCCTAGACGCCTAGTTCGATATTTCAACTCTTGCAAATAACGAACAACGGGTCAGAGTGGAACAAGGTGGGCCATATCTGAACGATACGAATATCATGATATCATATCCAATTTATAAAAAAATGAAGTAGATTTGGTCCAAATCTCTCGGCCTAGCTATTTGGGGCAACCCAGTAAACTAGCAGCGGAAAGATGAAGGGATTATAAATATTTGAATATTTGCTCGACAAATATTCTGGCAAAGGAATTTACGGTTCGATTGGTTCGCGGTTAGAATTAGAATCCGAATCGGAATTCTTTAAAATTGGAGTAATTTGATTGGTCGAATAAGAATCAGAATCAAATAGAATTTCATTAGCAAGAGAGAGGTGGGGGGAACGCTATAGTATCACTTTCCCAATGAACTATTCATAAATCGGTTTATTACATGGAACCCACTAATATGGAAAAATGAACACATGTTTTTTTCCTGTAAAACCAACTTAGCGCGCCCACTTTCCTGTAAAACCAACTCTCTGATAATTGCTGTTAGCCACTTGGTTAATTAGCTTGATGAAGTACTCTCAAAAATCTGCCCACAAGCCTCGGAACATACCCAGTATGCTTTACGCACAATTAACTCTGAGAATTTCCCAAATTAAGGAGCTTAGTGAGGCGTTTTCATGACATGACAGAGCTAAAGTAGCCAACTAGCCATTGGAGTGTGTGTGTGTGTTAGGACCTAGGAGAAAAGTGGATTCTATCAATGGAACCATTTTGATTCCCTATCTACATACATAGGGTTCCAACCAATTTCCAAGCCTGGATTCTAAGAAACGAATAAATGCGAACACATAAAAGTAATTAAGATATGATTCAGCTAAAGAGGATTAGACGTTTAAGGGCCCCAAGCACCACGCATCTTTATTTATGATTAATAACATGGCGTGGTCTTTAGGTTTTTAGGTTTGGCCAGCCTACTTCAGCTGCCCTAAGCGTTAAATGCTTTTAGGCTTTTAGGCTTTTCTTTTCTTTTTTTTTTTTTTTTTCGGGTTAAAACAAATGATTTTAGGCTTATGCTACTAAATCCTACTATTTGCAACTTGCAAGAGTAGCGTAGGATTAGCTTTTATGTTCCCGTTTCCCAACACAAAAGCCATGAGATTAAGCATCTTAGCTCACCATGGTCGGGAAAAGCTTCATCCTTTACTCTACATGATGGCTTATGATTAAGTTGGCCCTCTTAATTAGACTTCAAAATCAAACGTTGACAACAAATGAAATTATGAATAGCACTGGTCCATTCGCAGCTGGGAAGCTTTTATTGGCAATGGCAGCTAGCAAAGAACCAATCCATCATTGTCTTTCATTGACACTTGTTAGGTCTGGTTGGTCTGATCTGGTCTAGTGGTCTGTGGTCCATCTAAGTATTTGAGTAAACAAATGCATTCTTAACATAACTTTACTAGTTGATATCGCCACGTCCACCATGCACGTGTTGATGCCACTGTGTCTGCCTTTCTAGAGGATTTTCCTTCAAGGATTGATGGGAAAACAACAAGCGTGATTAGGCCCTCCATCATTTTCTTTCTTGTCCAACTAACACCTTTTCTTCACCTAATTCCAAGTGTTAGTTATCCTAATCGAATTAAATTAAAGTTGGGAAGGAATTGTGGAAGTTAGTCTTTGGATCCTAATGGCTGCATGGAAGAAACAATTAAAGCTGGTTTATGGGTTAAGCATGAAAATCATGTTTGCACTGCTTTTCATTAAGAAATCTGACAAGGAAACATTATCATCTGTTTGGGTCATTGTCTCCACCTAGCTTTCCCACTACTACTACTATAGGGTTTTTGAGGGGGAACTTTGGTAGGGTCGCCCAGCTTTAGCTTTTAACATAGCATATTTCCTCATCAATATGTGCATGTGGATGAGGGACCGACGGGGAGAGGGAGGGGGCCGGGATTGCCAATTCCCACATGGTTGGTATGGCGTCACTTTGGGAATCATTTTCATTTCCCACATCCCACCCATCTGTTGTTATCATTTCCACGCCTACTCATCGTCGTACAGGGCAAGCAGCTTTAATGCTTTATCCGTTCCTATACTAGAGTGGGCTGGGCCTAGATTTTCATGACCTTGCTCCACTGGACCTGGCTGTAAGTCTGTTGGCCGGCCAGGGGAAAATGTATGGTAGCTAGTAGATTATGTCATATTTTGGTTCTGTGTAAGATTTGAGACCTCAAACTTCCCATCCTTAAAACTTGATGCAACTGAACCGCATTGAACCACAAAAATATTGAATCTTAATTATAATCCCACAAGTAAATAACCTTGGGCCTTGGCAAACCAAGCCTAAATGGCTAAATTCACCTCCCAACCCCAGAATCCGAGAAAGTCTGGGGTCCGTCTGGGCAACCTGGATTATTAATATAAGCTTGTTGACAGTCTTATTGGCAGTGGCAGACTGGCAGGCAATGCTGTATGTCGGTATGTCTATGTGTCTATACTTTCTATAGTGTTTGACAACATATCATCAACACTAGTAAACCCCGGCCCCCCGGGAGGTATCTGGTTCTTCTCTCATAGGAACCACTACCACACCTCACACCTGTTGACGTAATTTTTCCTCTAAAGTTTCCAATTGCCAAGCAGCACCTTCCTCGTTGTTTGTGCTGGTAAGTGGTAACTTCACAAGCTTGCCTTTCTGTTTTCGTCTTGATGTTGGGAAATCGGATTTAGTCCTCATAAAACCATCTTCATCACAGCCCCTGGAAAATATCTCCCCATATTATAAATTATAAAAATATACAAATAGAAAGATATTTCCAATGCACGGCTACAAACGGTGCGAGGCCGGTTTTGTGAGGAATATTTGCTATATTGGTGTCTCCTCTTGCTGCTCTTTGTTTCTTAATCTTTTGTAACATAAGCAAAACGAGGCATTCAATAGTCTCACTGGGATGTGCCAAAGCTCTCTTCATGTGTGTTTAACTGTCTATTGTTCAGGGTATTGGGCCTACTGTGCAGATTCCAAGAATTTAAAATGAGTCAGGCCCTCTGAACTGGCCCCCTTCAAAATTTTAACAGATGCGCTCCTCCAATCCTAAGCCCAACCCGGTCAAGTTGCAGCCCTACTCCTATCTGGAGCACGGAGCACCCACTATTAGTAATTTGGTGTACAGGTAATATATGATACCGGAAAATTAAGATATTCATGTTCTCTTTTCTTTCTTTGTTTTTTGGCTAACAAGATATTAATACTTTCGTGTTCAAATTTATAATGCAAAAACATATTAAACACGAATTTGTTATGTTGTTTGAAAATTAACGATTTTATAAAACTAAATTATAAGGCTGATGGGCTTCCAAAGTAAGAAAATTAAAAAAAAAAAATAGTTGGAGGCATATAAATTATTGCTCAAGCCTCAAAGAAAGAGTCTTAAAAACCAAAACAACCCTAGGTTTTGACTTCTGTCATAATAAAAACTGGTTTTATTGGTCTTTTCACTACAGGTATAAGCCCAGTTTAGATGTGCCCTAACCCTAATCACCCCCCACCCCAATAAATAAATAAATAATAAAATAATAAAAAAAAACAAAAACAAAATTATCCAACTTGGACAAAACATTCAAGCCCACGACTGAATTATCTTATAATTTAGACCTTGGAGAATGGAGAGGAAGGATCCTCCCTTTCTCATCCCTCCAACAGGGGATAAAGCATTGACCAAGCAACAAAGAAAAAGAAATCAATTAATATCACATAAAGAAGGTAAAATTTAGGAGAAAAGAATGTTTTGTAATTGCTCTGAAAGTGACATGGCTATGAATAGAAGAAATAGATGGAAGCAAAGTTGAATAATGTAAAAGAATTTAAAAAATAAGAAACTCAAACTCTAATTATACTCAGAAACGATTACCCCATCAACACAATAGGTCAATACCCACTCTTGACTATTAGATTAGATGTCTTGGAATTTGGACAAGAAAGCTGTGAAGAGGTAAAAGGCAACCCAACGCGGCCTGTACTAGATTTCACCAAACTTGTATCCCTCCTTGATTAATAGATTTCTTGCGGTTTGCGCATTTGAACTTTGTGAGATAAAATCTAGGGTTAATGAAAATGAACTTGGTCAGACAAGACCATTTAATTAACTTAAGGATATATTTATATTTCTGGAATACACGAAATGTTATAGATTTAGAACCCAATACTCTCATTTGCAGCTTAGTCTTGTGATTTTTTTCTTGTTAATTTTTTCTTTCTGTGATGTTACTGACTTACTGTTGTTAGCTTTTTCACAACAAGTAATGAACTATCTATAACAACAGTCTGCTATATCAGAGAATGGTAGCACAATTGAGTGCTCTACTTTGGTAGCTAGAGCCCATCAGTCAAAACCCTAAATAACCCTCGAGAATAAGCTTCTATTATAACAAAAGATTCATGACCCAGAGCCTAAACTGTATACAGGGATGGTGACAGTGATGTGGTTTGGCTCGATGGATTCTTCTTGCGTCAGCGTGTGTTGTCACTTGTTTCAAGTAGCTTGGGTACATCGATGCAAGTTGTAAATTTGTAACATTTGATTAATGATCGTCATATACCGAACGAACAGCTTGTAGTTCAGCTGGGCTAACTGCTTCAGCTCACATGGTTGGTGGGACATCTTCAGCATGGGTAGTTGGGCATTGCATTTACCCCAATACTTAAGTGGTGTGGTCCCACTTTCTCAATCCCATTCCCATGGAACAAGATGAAAGACTCCTCATCAAGGCAACCGTTCTGGGACTAGTTTCCAGGTTGAATGGTCCGATTTTCAGTTCGAACGGATGGCCTATTCTGACTTAAAAAATAAATAAAAAATAAAAAAATGACCAAAATCGTTATCCATGTCAACAGTTAAACGGTTTACCGCCCGAGTCAACAGGTCACTGTCTAAATCAACGGCTTTTGGCCAAAATGCAGTTTTAGGGTGAAACAGAACCAATTTCCAGGTTTTCCGGTCTGACCGTCCAGTCCAGCCCATTTTAAAATCATGCTCCTCATACCTTAACCTATTCATAGGCCATGGATCATGGTGATGGCAATTAAACAAAACATTTCTTCTCAACACTCCCTCGAGTACACAATTGACAAAATTTCCATTTCCACATCAACTTACTCTCAGAATAGAACGGAATGTATGTGGCATTAAAATGGAATGGTGAAACAGGATTAAAATCAGTCCCATACAGTTGAAAGATGCTTAGACGATGATGACCAATTCCCACAACAAATTTGATTCAAGTATCTCCTTGCGTTACGACTATACCATTTCAGTGAACCAATGACCCTTCAACTGCAAGGGCCAAATATCACAAAAAGCACGACTGAAGAATGAAGAGAGAATATTGTGATTATAGCTGATGTCATTTTCGTACAAGAGAGAATACAATTCGAGCATTTGTATGGAGATGCGTTCTAGACTTGAGAATCATGACATTAAAGCTGTCCTACAAAATGCATTGACTAGGAAATCGATCATTGGTAGGGTGCTCAACAAAAATCGAAAAATCAAATAGAGGAAACTGAACCGAAAAAATGCTCGAACCAATGGATGGTACCAGTTCGGTTTCAACACTCCTAATTCTTGGTCTGATATCAGTAGACTACATTGGCAGATTACAAAAACGAGATTTCAATTAATCATATTAATGATCTCAGGGTCTTCAATATGATTAACCAACTGTGAACATGCTTTATGGTGCAGTTCATGCACTATAGATTTTGCAAAATTACGAATTTTAAAAAGGCAAATTCCTCCTTTTGAGCATGGTTTTTAAAACCAACCCGAGACTGAACCGTTCAGGGGTCCGGTTACCAGGCCGAATGGTCCGACTGTTCGAACCGAATACTTGGCCCGTTCTGACAAAAAAATTAAAAATATAAAGAAATGGTAAAAACCGTTGAAACGGTTCAAATGGTTAACCACCTAATTCAGCGGTTCGCTGACCAAAATCAACGGTTTTTGAGAAAATTCAGTTTGGGGGGAAACAGAACCGGTCACCTGACTGGTTCCTGGTTTTTCCAGTCCGACCGTCCTGTCCGGTCCAGTTCTGAAAACCATGCTTTTGAGTGAATTTGAAAGGATTAGCTGAGCCCAATAGCTGTTCAGCAGGCTGTGGAACCAATGATGCAGTAATAAAAGACATTGGACCCACAACCATTTCACTTCTCAGTTCTCACTGAGGACCCCATGTATTTTATCACTGGGGTGGGGCGTTATCATTGGTTCCACAGTCCATATCATCCAAATTCATTTTGGAACCCCTGTTGTGGATTTGAAATCCTCCTATTGTGACTTAGTGCTTAGAGATTAGGTGACAGGGTGGGGGGAAAGAGCAGGGGATACCTATTTTGGGGAAAAGCCAGAGTTTTGTAGTTAATACTGATCAAAACTCAACCTCAAAAGTCATTGATGATAATTTACACATCCAAGCAGAGGGCATACATATTTATTTGAGTTTCAGAAATTGCAGCATTGTAGGAATTGGTCAAATAAATAAACGATTGAATGGTAGTGGTTGTGATTTCTGACATACGGTGCCTGTCAATATGGGGCTTCATCTTAAAAAAACTTGAGTAAAGATGGTTTAAATAGGAGCTTTGGTTTAGAGGATGAGGAAAAGCCAAGGTTTTATATCCTCTTCTACAAAGTCAAGAAACAAATTGACATGAACCATTAATGCAACTCAAGCAGAAGCTGGGTCAGCGGCACAGTCCCAGGCTCCCAGCAGCACTTTTCTTTGCAAAATACTCTTCAGCACGTATTGGGTTTTTAGATGGCTTAACTTGTTTATTTCCCCCAGGCAATATGGTTAGAGAACAGCCAGCAACCTCAAGCTTCTCCTTTGCTGATTATTTTTCCAGAAATGCATTTTAATAAGAGAACATGCAAATGCAAATGGATCACTTTGTGCTCAGAAATGCATTTTAATAAACAGGAAGCAAAATTATCCAAGCTATCTCATCAGGCCTCTTAACTGAGTAACAGGAAGCAAAATCATTACAGGTAATCTTGACCCATTATTTTTGAGATTTCCCCTCAACTTTCCCACTATCCGATGCCCGTTTAAGCTACATTGAGATCATCGTCTTAATTGCAACTTTTAATGCCCATTTGGGAGGACTGAAGCATAGCAACTTCTGGCTTTCCAAGGTGGGCCCCAAACAGACAACCTACAAAATATGTTTGGTGAAAAATCCCGAGAGCCCAAATCAGCTGTCTGTCAGTCATTTGAAGGATTATCTGCTTCAGCCTCTTTGAATAGCTTATTCAGTGGAACAGCTTAGTTGAATCTTCAGCTCAACTCTCCCAAACAGGCCTTAATGCTTTTTAATAATGGCAACAGTTTTCCAGTACTTTTGACACCTAGAACCAAACATGCACTCTATTCATTGCCTAACAATCTAGACATATTAATAATACCTCTAGGAATTACCTTCCCAAGGCCCGCATTGTTCCCATCAGTCATGTTGAGAATGGATATCAAACTTAACTTCTATGAGCAAGTTCTTGATGAACCATAATAAAAGCTTATTTGCAACTAACTTGCATAAACATATATAATTCCTATTGATTCAGGATACTTGGTCTGAGTGGAGGAAGAGGGTCAGTTTATCATGAAATCAGGGGTGCGGAAAATTAACCCATGGAGCAACACAATATTTTTTTTGACAATTGTGGAGTAACACCATATTAGAGAAGACTTAGGGGGCATTTGATAACTCCTTTCAGAGGTCTGACGTCTGAAATATCTGCTTTTCAGACGCCAGTCTCGTTTAGTATTGCATCTGAAGTATGATCTGAAATGCTTTTTCAGATCTGAAATTGTAAAACACAGGCTCATCACTTAATGCGCTCAGACGCATTTCAGATGTGGCCTAAAGTAAAAAATACCCCTATTTTAACCCGATAAAAGCTTCACTCTCTCTCTCTCTCTCCTATCTTCCCGCCACCACCGCTGCAACTCTCAGCAGCAACGGCAGTTCTTCTCAATTTTATTCTTATTTTAATAAATTATCTTTTATTTTTTATGTATTAATTATTAATTATTTTAATAGTTTTAAGATATTAATTTGATAATTATTAAATTTTTTTTTCATTGTTTCATGCACTTTATTACTATTTTCATTATTATTTTAGTTCTTAATAATTTATTTTTAATTTATAAATTTATATGTATTTTTCAATTTTATTCTTATTTTAATAAATTATTTTTTATTTTTATAATTTACTCATATTTTTCGACATTATTTTGAATTTAATAAATTGTTTTTTTATGAAATAATGCAAATTGAACTCAAATTACCAAATAGTGTGTTTTAGGGGTAAAATAGTAAAATCAGCGAATTTCAGATGCTGAAGGTTTGGTCCAACACAAACAACCTTCTTTATTTAGAGCCTCTAAAAAGTAGAAAAGCAATTGTCACTTTTCAGATTTCAGAGACTTTTAATATCTTTTTAACTTTTCATGTCAGATTTATCAAACGCCACATTACACTACTTCCTCATGCCCAAATGGACATTACCATTATTTATCTGGGTTCCATTAATAACTTCCTGATCAAAATTGATTGCCACCAACAGCAGAAGAGTCACCGTCATTAAGAATCTTGAATCACCATCTCAAACACCATTTATCACCATTGCTGCAACGAGCGGGCCTCTTCTCGTTGTTTTAACAATTCCGTGTTCTAGACAAAATTACACAGTTTTTTAACACCTTCATTTGTAAGATCTTGTTTCCCTTCTATTCTATCAATTTTTGTCTAAAGAGTTAGGACTGCAGAACAGATTCAACATCCACACCGGACATTCAGATCTTGTATAGCAGAGAACCTCCTCTCTAGTAGAAAGGGTAAGTTCTGCAATGAAGTTCTGTACCCATAATAGATGAAGAACAAATTGTTTTTCAAACGATAAAAAAACAAATGAGAGAAGAGCGGGGGATTAAGAAATAGAGCACAGAGCAGGAGCTCTGATGTTCAACAAGCAGAATTTTTTCCTTTTCTCTTTTGAGCTTTTGAAAGAAACTGCAATGGAGCTTTTGTAATCAATTCGACAGCAAAGGCATTCTTGCTCCATTTTTTAACACAGACCAGTGAAGCCAAGCGGTGATAACTGAGCTCTTTTCCCACTCCCTCCCTCCCCTTCCCCTTCCCCTTCTTCATTCTCCCCTTCATCTCCCTCTCTGCCACTACAGCAGGGATGCCAATTGCCAAAAGCAGCTTCTTATGGATTGATGAGAGACTGATAAGCTTTTCTGGATTTAACAATTCCACTATTAGCAAGTTTTGTGAACAGGTAACATAGCATCACAAAGCTTTGTCCAATCTTCTTTGCAAAGTCAAAATCACGTCAAGAGTTTTTGTTGTTTTTCATGAAGTCAAATCTCTAATGCACAGATCTAGAGCTTTCAGTGTTTCAATCATTTATATTTATTATTTTCATAAGTATTGAATGACAAAATTTAACCAATAGATCATATATTTCTTCACTGCAAGTTCACCCAAAACATTTGGTTCCACTTCTTGAAATTGGCAGGTTACAGCTGGGTTATATCAGAGCACATTCTGGACTTTCTGCATCAGTGGCAAGGAACAGATTTATGTAAAAGGGGTAAAGTTTATTGGCAATCTGTGGCACATGCAGTATTGTGGGGAGTTTGGGATGAAAAAAACAAATGTCTCTTTGACAACAAATTCAGGCCCCTGGAAGAGTTAATTTCAGACATTACTTACCTTTGCAACCTCTGGACTGTAAATTCAGATCTGTTCAAAGGACTCTCAGTCAATGACCTCAATAGAGATGCTCACCCCTTTCTGTTTCTCCCTCACCTCCATCAAACAACCTTGAGACAACCAGATCCTATCAGTGAAGGAGTGATGACCCTAAAATTTGATGGAAGTGCTTTAGGTAACCCTGGCTTAGCCGGAATTGGAGGCATAGTAAGGGATGAAAAGGGCAACATTTGCGGGACTTTCAGTGGTCCAATTGGTTTGGCTGATTCCACAAAGGCTAAAGTGATGGCTGCTCTCACAGGAATCAGAATAATAAAAAACCTGGGAATCCTGAACTTAATCATTGCCGGTGATTCAGCAAATACTATAAAATGGTTAAGGGACAAGGAGGGGGAACTTGGAGATTGAGCCACTTCTTGGCAGAGGCTAGGGACTCTTTAGAATGTTTAAATGTAAAATTAGCTTGGATTCCTAGGGAACTAAATCATATAGCAGATGGCTTAGCCAAATGTGGTGTGTTTTTGGATCATTTGTATAGCAACAAGCTTCCTCCTCTGTAATTCTCATGTACCTCTTCTTTCTTTAATGAAATATGGTTAAATTCTTCTCAAAATTTAACCAGTCCTATTGGTTCAGACAAGTTTAGATTGAAGTTTGAGCTTTGTGAAATAGATTTTCACTGTCTAAACTTACTGCTTCTTAAGATGCTTTCTGATGCAGAGGTTGGATTTTTTTTTCTTTTGTCATTTCCAGCAGTCGAGTCGCTGGCAAACTTCATAAGGCAAACCAAAGGGGTTGCAGAAGGATTAGGGGAAAAGGCAAAAGTGGCAACCAAACAAACACACTCTGCTACTGTAATTTTATTTTATTTATTTATTTATTTTTTATCGGTATACTCTTCTACTGTATTCTGAGTAGACGTTGAAGATGTCAAAGGTCAAACAATAAAGGAGGCACCTCTCAAATGAGGAAGAAAATAATCAATGGGTGTTAATGGTGGTGATAGAAGAAAAATGGAGAAAACTTTGTTTAAATAAAGGACAAAATTGGGTTTTTGAAATATTGAAAGAGTCATGTAATGTTGTCACATTCAAACAGAATATGACAGACAACCAACAGAGGGGTAGTATTTGTCAAATTACGTCATACTATAAGGGTCTTTAAGTAGGTTTCCAAACCTTAGGGGTACTTTAAGTAATTTCCAAATACATCAGGGTGATTTAAGTAATTATACTACCCCTCCAGATATGGGGGTTCATCTCTTTTTTTCTTCTTTTGATCAGAATTTTGGGTTCCTCTCTTCATTGAAATGGGCTTCGGACCTTTGGTTTGGAGGATAAAAGATGAAAGATTTTTTGTATTTTTACCTTTCTGTTTTAAACAATTATTTAACTGGATCAGGGTTAATTGTGTCATTAAAAATAAATAATGGCCTAGCTGAACTTCTGTTAATGGTACTAATGTTGACATGATGGAAGGTAAGTTTTAGATAACAAAAATTCTGAGAGTGGGATCCGTGGAGATTTTGGAAAGTCAGGGTAAGTACAGGACAAATGGGAAAAAGTGAATGGGGAGTTCTAGATAATAACCCTAATAAGAGAAAATACAAGGTATATACAAAGGGGGGACAAAAAACCCAGAACAGAATAGGATAGACTTATGTACTTCTATTTATATACAATTTAATTTGATGCATATCAATAATTCAATTTGGCTCTATAACTATGGCTTTTCTAATATTTAATATATAGAAACTAATGTTATACAACATATACCAACCATGTGGAGTATTTGAACATGCCAAAATATCAAGTTTACCAGGATCACTATCTCACCATTTATCCATATTCAATTCCAAGACATCTGAATGTCCCAATTATATAATAAAGCAAAAATATGCTATTTGATGAATCAGAAATATGAAGCAAACGGTTGATGATTCTCTTAAATAGAATGTTTGACCTTACCTCCTATGCATTGTAAAATAAATTAAAAGATATGATTCATCATCCTTACCTTTAATGGAAGTGTTTGCTCTCTTCCAGAAGGGCTAATCAATCCCATCTCCTTCAAGGACTCTAGTGAGAAACCTTATCCGCTTCTTGGAATCCTGCAGCTGCTATATCTCGCAAGTTCACATGGACATACTTCGGCAGCCCAGTATGCATTCCTTTTTGACAATTAGCTGACAAATCAGTGCATGAAATTCAGAAAAAAAGAGATTAGAAAAAACATTTCTTAGAATATTTTCCAAGAATATGCACACCTAACATGCAATGAAAAAAAAAACTCTGAGGTGTCAGTACATGGACATGCTTAAAACTATTATAAAGGTACATCCCCACGCCTCAAATAACAATTTGCTTTTTCACTTGCAATGCCTAAACTATCTGCTATTGTTTAGGGCTATATAATTGGATCAGATTTGGATCAATCTAGCCACATCCAACTTTGATTCAATTAATAAAACCACTATACTAAATTTAGGCCTAGCAGTCATTGGATCAGATCAGCCAGATCAACCATCCTTAAAAAAGAGGGAAAATTAACAAAATTGCTCTTTGACTTGTGCACTTAGAAACAAAAAGAATTCATGACTCTTTGACTTGTGCACTTAGAAATCTAATTTTTGCTCATAGAATTTCAGTTTGATTTCCATTATCGACATGAATTATGGAAACCTATATCAATACAACCTTTACTCTGATTTTTTTTGGAACATAGAATCCTGTCTGAAAGCCTATATCAATGATCTTAGGAAGAGAAATATAGTCCTTAAAAGTTCTGATCTCTCTTTCCAATCCCCCATAAAATGCCTTTAAGGAACACTTAACTACACCTGTTGCTAGAAGATCCAAATTCCACTTGGCTATCAAGTGAAGAATATTCTCTTGGGGTAGCCACTATAGCCCCCCAAGCCTAAGAATAGGCACAAATTTGCCTACCAAACATCAGAATTAGCATATGATTGGCTGATCTGTGCTTCTGAAAATTAGAGAATAAAGAGATGAAATTTTTTTCTCAATCAATAGCAATTTTGTTTCTCCTTGCTTTTTGGTTGTTAAAAGTGTTTGTGTCGTGTAAAGAATATTTCCACAATGGTCTTAATAATGAAGTATTTTGCCCTTCCAAGGACCCATTTGGGAGAGCTGAAGATTTGGTTGAGTTACTTTCACCGAGCTGCTTTGGAGAAGCCACTAAAAGAAGCTTCATGGGAAAGCCATTTTCAGCTGAAATATAGTTAATTTCAGCTTTCCATGTTTTTCACCAAACAATGCTTATAGGCTGTCCAGGTGGGGCCCACCTCACAGAGCCAAAAGCCACCTTGTAAAAGCCCTCCCAAAAAGGCATCATCCATAACAAGCATCAGCCATAGTGTAAAAGCTGTGTAGCAACCACCTGATAGAGGTATTGTCAAGTTCAATTTTGATGACAGTAGTATGGGAAATCCAGGACTATCTAAAGTGGGTGGTGTTTTAAGGGAAGAAAAATGGAGGTTTCACCGGAGCAGAACTGCAAGCCTATACTCGGGTTGTACATAGTTCAGTAAGTGCCAAGATCAGCCAATAGTATGGCTGATAGCTTGGCTACACAAGGGGTAAACAACAATCAACTCTTCTAGCCTATACTCGGGTTGTACATAGTTCTATACAAGGGGTAAAAAAAGCATCAGATGTAGCCCTTTTTATTGTACGGTGAAATATCTGTTAACATGTTTATCCACAGAATGGTTCATACTCTGTCAGGCTTCCTTTAGTATTCGGATGCTGCCCTGACCACCATGAACAATTATTTGCCATTCTTAACATACCTCAAATGTAATCCCGAATTCTGGTTAAGGACATCATATATCCTAAATGGCAAACACTGAGGTTTACTCGTATTAAATTTATTACCCAAAAAAGGTTGCTTACACTAAATAATAGCAATATCCTCACTGTAAATTACACATCCTCATCGTAAATAACTGGATAAGAGGTAGAACCTTGAAACTTGAAAGGATGGAAAGAGAAAAGAAAGAAACATTCTTTTCATGAATCTAATCGGACCTATCAAGAGATGGTAGAAATCTTTACACAAATAGTAAAATAATCATTATCTGATATACCATTTTCTTTCTCTTCTCACTATGGAGTCTTGAAGAAGGGAAAATTTGAATTTCAACTGAAGCCTAACCGTGCTTAAAACGGGGATGAGACTTTGGTATTTCGAATATCATTTCTTTCTAAAAGGCTTGAACTCCATATTACATAATCATGATCTGAGACCTTTATTGCTACGCAGTGACGATATCAGAAAAGAGCAAGCACGACTCTTTTAAAATCCACTGTACCAAAAATTCCATCAATCCCCCCAAAGAAAAAAAGAAAAACACCTGAATGTCAAAACCAAATCGAAAGTTTTCTAAGCAGGGAGTGTAACACCTGATGTATAATTGCACAATTAATTTGGACACCGAAAGATGGTCAATTGACTTCAAGGAATTGTATCTCGTTAGCTGAAAAAAATGAAATGGCTTTCAGAAAAGCTAAATCCATTTTAGTATACTGTTTTTCCGGGAACATGTTCTATACCAAGAAGAAAACCTTGAATTGATTGATTCCACATCGATTTCACTTCAGAAGTACTCAAAACTGTGAATAGAATCTTATTTGGAGAAGGAACATGATTAATGGGTAACCCCTTTTCTTCATCTTTAGAAGACATACATGTTAGTAAATAGTAATGAAACAAGGGAGTAAAGAGATACCTCCGGCAATGCCTCCAAGTTTTTGGGGATACAGCAGTAAAGAGGCACCTGATCACCCTCGAAACCTTTGCGAACACCGGGGCGAACCTCAACTTCTGAATATCTCATCCCAAACCCACAACTTTTTCCTTGACCAGCTGAAACACCTCCCCCTTTCCTCTTGTTTCTCTTTCTGGAGCCGGTCTGCGGACCCAGACTATCAAGCCAAAATAGAACATCTGAACCTGATACAAAAGCAGTAGACGAAGAAGAAGCTCGACTGAGAACAACAATTGGTCTTCCCTCTTTCCTCTTGAATTGAAATTTGGGTGACAGAATTGGAGTTGAACTTGTTTTGAGACTACTTGCATTCACCTGTGGAAGGGATCATCACCTTGAATGACGTAGTAGTAGGGTAATAAACTATAAAACTACTCTGCTTGGAGCAGACGAAGAAAAGCGAGAGTCGAGAGAAGGGCTTCCATGGTTACAAGGAACAGTGCCCGGAAAAGTTACGCGGCAGTCTATTGATACAAACGCGTTGAAAGTTGAAACAACGCTAACGAAATCGGGTTCGTTCCTGGAAAGGATCCTATTTCAAACTTCCGATAGAATTGTTCCCCGTTTCCTACGTCCGGTCACATATGAAAAAAGTACAAGTCGGGTCGGGTTAGAACGATTGATGTCAAACCTACGTCAACCTGAGGTTCTAAACCTCCAAAACTATTATTCTCATCGTCAATCCGATCTAACCCAACCCGATTTTGGATTTGTTTGTGATCCGACCCAAGTCGCAGCTTTAGTTCATAGTCACGTACGGACATAGGAGAACTAATTCCAATTATCAATTTTTTAGACATCACCATGTTGGCTTGAGACTAGATCCGCTAATCACACATGGCGCCTAACACCGACCTCACAGGTACATTCCACCATGCATTCGCCGCCTGTAAGATCGTTGTGAGGCGCCTGCGTGAGGAGCAGGTCCCAATTCTGCTGGCATTGCCTACGACTTTATGAGTTTGATTTTGACTTTTTTTCACTTGATTGTAAATTTAGGCTATGTTTGATTTGTAGGAAGATTTGGGTGGGATGGGAAAAGATGTGATGGTGTAAAAATTTATCTTTTCATTGTTTGGTTTATATGAGAAAATAGTAGGAAAACGGTGAAGGATTGTGCCACCGTTGCCTCCTTTGTTCGAACAGGGAAGGCAGTGAATAGTATTTGGTTCGTTGCCGTTGTCAAAAGAAATGGGGACTGTTTTCCGTCGTTGTTGGTTCATCGTCGCTGTCGAAAGGAAGGGGGATTGTTCACCTTCGTTGCTGTTCACCATCACCATTGGTCCGTGGTAAGGAGACTCTTTGGTTCGCCGCCTTACTCCAGTTGAAGAAGAAGAAGGCACATCCCCTTCCCCAAGCAAATGATTTTCTCGAATTTTCCCATTGAGGTCACACTATTTTGGTGTGACCTCAATTACACAATTTTGGGATTCTACATCCCACTTTTTTTCTCATCCCATCCCCCTCTTTCCCTTAAAACAAATAAAAGAAAAAGGAATATTTTTGAAATATTCCCTTTTTCTCATCCTCATCCCACAAACCAAAAGGAGCTTAAGGGGTGAGCACTATTCGGTTAAAACTAAAAAAACGAATCGAAACTTTTGATTTCCTTTTTTATTCATTTTTTTTTATTTTTTTATTAAATCAGTTCGGTTAATTCAGATTTTGGTTTCAGTTTTTAGAATTAGAAATTTGGTTAATCAAGTTAATCGAACTTTTTATTATTATATATAATATATAATATATAATATATAATATGTATTTATATATTAATATATAATAAAATAAAATTTAGTTTCATAATATATATTATATGTTATAATATATAAAAAAATTCGGTTTTAACCGAAAACTGAATAAAAAATTTCGGTTTTGGTTATTTCAGTTATTCTATAATTCGGTTTTGGTTTGGTTTTAATTCTAGTTCGGTTTTTAAAATTTCGATTTATTCGGTTAAACCGAATGCTCACCCTTAATTGTAATGTTGTCCTCTTTTGTGGAGACTATACAAGTACAAGTGCAATCGGGCAGGATGGGTTGGGTTTTAGCCCAATCCAAGTCTAACCTAAAGAATTGGGCCCATAGCTCGAAAAGCCTAAATTATCCAATCCAAGCCCAACCCATACTAAAATTTGGTGCACTCAAATTGGACTTGGGCCCATGTCAGGTTTAGATTCAAGGGCAAAGCCAAAATATAATGGTGGGCCAAAACTTAATAAAATGGGTCTTTGGCCCCCCAAAACTTGAACAAAAATGTGAAGGATCATCTCTAGCCCTCCTCCAACTCTCAAAATTAAAAAAAAAAAATGTATTTTTCTTTAAAAAATATGTAATAGACCCAAACCTTCTCAGGCCATTTTCCCTAAACTCTATTTCTTCTACTCCCTATCTCATTTTATTGTTTAACTTGGCCCCTCCAAAAGAAAATTCTTGGCTCTACCACTGCTTAGGTTAGTTAATTTGCTTACACCAAACATTGATATACATGTATGTACTAGCGGAGACCCATGTGATGCATGGGATTTGTTAAGTGAAACTTAAACAATAGAAACACATAAGAGTATACAATTGTTTTATATTTTTAACTTTTAAATAATTAATAATTATTTATATTTAGGGTTCGACTATGATATAGGAAAGATATGATATCTGAAAAATGTTTTACTAATCAATTGGTATCGTAAATGTGGTAGCCAATCATGTGTTATTTATCAAAATTCATGGGTGGATTTTGATTGGTCAAAACTCTTTTGATACCATATCTTTCCCACATCATAGATTTTTTCTTATATTTTATATACTACTTTTAATATTTTTTTTATAATACAAAATAAAAATAATTAATTTCAGCTAGGGTTGTTCATCAAACTAATGAAATTGACCAACCCGACCAACTAGACCCAAGTTGGTTGGCTTTCTAGTATTTTCAGTCAGCTTTGGTTCAACAATTTCCCAACTTAACCAGGTTGGATCAGTTTTGCTTTGCCCATTTGTAAATCGGTCAAAATCGAATGACCCAGCCATATATATATATAATATTTTTAATACAAGAAAGTGAGAAATTCCCATATTTCTTAATCTAAAATACTTTATATCATAAATTTATTTTTTAATAATGCTAATGTAATTTTTTAAATTTAATTTAGTTTTTTTTTAAGTTTGAATCTTTTAAACTAACCGACCAAACCAAAAATCGATCCAAACTGATACAACTTGAGTTGGCTAGTTTTCGCTAATGGTTAGTCGGTTTTAGGTGACCAACTCTCCAACCTGATCAAGGCGATTTGATTGACCAAACAACCTACAACCAACCCATGAACGCTCCTAATTTTAGCTAAATTAATAGTCAATCTCTAATAAATAGCAATAGCTTAATCTCCAATAATTATTGAAAATTTATAGTGAAAGCACATAATTATTGAAAATATATTGATAATTAAAATACAATAAATAACAATAAAAATTCAATAATTACAATAATTATAAAATACAATAAATATTAAAAAATATATTAAATTAGTCAATAAATAGTGTAATCTCAAATAATATTCTAATCCCTAATTAATATTAATCAATAAAGTATAACAAAAATACAATAAGTGCAATAAGTTAAACTAAAAAAGTTAAATAACAGTAGTTTAATCTCCAATAATTATTGAAAATGTTTTGTTAAATAATAAACAGAAATAGATTTTTAGATAATTATAGAAAATATATTTATCACAAAAAATAATAAATAATTACTTAAATACAATAAATATTAATTTTAGTATATATGAATATATAAAAAAATATAGATTAAGATTTTACAATTATTATTAATAAATATTAATTTTTTTTGAAAGTTACTTTCTAGAATTATTAATTGATATAAGTAAAATTAGTTATTTGCAATATTATTTAGTTAATTAAGTAATATCATCATTTAAATTTTAAAATATTAATTACTTATTGAATTTAATAATACAAAGTTATAATTTATACTATTATTACATAATTTCGATTTTAATTTTGTAAAATATTAAATTATTATTATTTTGAATATTATATTATATTTTCTAGTTTTAATTTTTTTTTAATTTATTACATAATTTCATTATTTTGACTATTTAAAATCTAGTTATGTTAAATATTTTGTTAGTTACAATATTTAGTTATTTAAATATTTAAATCATATATAAAATATTTAATATTTTTCGTTATTTTAATTTTATTTGTTTTAAAGTTATTACATACTATTAAATATTTTGTTATTTAAGATATTTAGTTATTGAAATATTTAAATAATACTTTATTCTTTAATGTTAAATTTTTATTATTTAAATAACATTTAAATTGAATAATCCAGAAAATCATAATTTATATTGTTAGTACATAATTTCATGATGAATTTAGTAAAAATATAAAATTATTAATAATATGAATATTACTAAATCTATTATAATTATTTTTGTATTTTTAATAAATATTTTAAAGTTATTATATAATTTCGTTAGAATATTAAATAATTTTTAAACTTTTTAATTATAGATATAAATAAAAAGTGGGGAGAGAATAAATAGGAATTATAGATAATTTAGGACACATATATATATATATATATATAGAGAGAGAGAGAGAGAGAGAGAGAGAGAGAGAGAGAGATTTTAGGAATGAGAGCATCTCATTGGTTGTTTAAAAAATGACATAGAATAAAAAAATAAAAAAAATGAGAAATTTTCTAGACTATTGTCTTTTAATATATACTAGGAATGACCCCCATACTAAGTGTGGGACCATTGATCTGAATTATTTCAAAATTTTAAATTCTTTATATTAGACATTTAGGTTAGGCTTTTTATTAGATTTAGGAGACTTAACATGTTGTATCTAGAGAATGACCTCATACTAAGGGGCAACTACAGTATCATTTGATTTGAAATTTACTATTTAACTATAAAAATTAAATTAGAAAAATTAACATGGGTCTTACATCTTTGTAATTTGCAATCTATTTTGACCTACTTTGTTTGAAAAACACTATTAATTTATGTTTTTTTTAATATAATTTAAGAGATTAAATGAGGTCTTATTTGTAAGCAGTAACCTACTTTAATTGGTATTTACTATTTATTTGATAAATTTATTTTTAAAAGCTAAATTAGGTTACGCTTCCAAAAAATGTTAAATCTAATTTACAATTAATAAACAATTTCATCTAAAAGAATGAAACTCACACCATTTGTATTAATTGTTTAGTCATTTTTATGAATTTCATTTATTTTTTTATCCATTTAATATCTTGAATATTTTTAAGTTAAATTATTTGTTTAATCTTTACTTTTGAAATGGTTGTGTTTGAATAAAATTTAATTACTACCATAACATTTGAAGTGGCCACTTTTTAGGGATTAGGGTGATACATGTGTGAATCTCAAGATAGTGGATTTATCACTTTTTTGTGAGTGGATAGATTTTTTTAAGAGTGAGAGTTTAACCCCTTCTAAGATTCTATTTATTGAAATTTTACAATGCCAGTATTTAAAGGGTTGGTACTGTTGCTTGGGACCTTCTTTTAATATATATATATATATATATAGAGAGAGAGAGAGAGAGAGAGAGAAATTAGAAATAGAAGTGGAGAGGATAAAACATATTTTGAGCTAATTAAGGAGAGAAGTTAGGTTGTCAGAAAGTGAGTATAGAAGTGGAGAGGATAAAACAAATTTTGAGCTAATTAAGGAGAGAAGTTAGGTTGTCAGAAAGTGAGACGTGAGTTGTGGGCGGAGAGAGAGATCTCAATGGGAAGGGAGAGGAATGAAAAGAGAGGGTGCTGAAATGGCAAATTGGGAATAGAAGGAAGGGGGTAACGGAGAATGCAGGATTGGGGGTAATAGAACAAGGAGAAGAAAGGTGACGTGGACTAATTAGTGCTATATATGAATACATATATGTATTCATATATGTATGGTTTATTAAAAAAATGTGTGTGTATGCATATATGTATGGTTTATTAAAAAAATTATGCATATATGCATACAAATATGTGTTTATATAATACATACATGTATAAAATCAAATTGAGCTCAAATTAGGATAAAGTCAAAGTTAGATTCGATCTACCTAAGGGTTATGTGGGACTAAAACCAATTAGTGCTAGCTGATCCTAAATGCAACACTTCGTAACTTATGCCCTCCCCTAGTCTCCCCTAGTCTGATAATTTATCAAGTGGTTTTGTTAGATACAACTTCGAAAAAAAGTCATCCATGAATATTAGGAGGTAGAGCCTCTTATGCAAATATGATCCAAATGCAAAATTTGCATTCAATTTAATTTTGCATCACTCCTACCTGATGCAAAATTTGCACTTTTTGCATCTTAAAATCTCAGGTTTTGCATATTAAAAACTCAAACAAAATTAAATTATATACACCTTCCTATCTCAATCGAATGAGCAAATCTTGCTACCTATTTTGCTCCTTCAAAACAAATGACCTTCCTTTTACTTATATTCTCTTTCATATAAAGTTGGGATCACATCATTTTAGTTTCTAATAATTAAGCTCGTTGGGCTTCTAATGACCATGTTGGGGGGTTTCTAATAAGTGCTTCTAGGGCTTATTGCATTCAAGAAATCAAAAGTGCCAAAAAATAATGTTTGATAAATAAAAAAAGCCACAAATGGACATTTCGGACCTAGAAGCCTGTTCAAAGAAGTCAAGAAAAAGTCATTTGGCTTTTTTGTGTTTATGAGAAGCGGCTTTTCATATTTTTCATAGAGAAAATCAAGCAGAACCAAACACTAAAAAGTGCTCTCTATAAGCAATTCTTCAAAAAGTAGTGCTTATTAAGAAACCCGTTCAGAGAGGAAAAGTACGCAATAATTTGGTATATGTTTAGCACTGGTGTACCGGTGCGTTTCACGACTGTTCCATTTCTGCTGATGTGTTTATATGCGCCACATCAGCAAATAAATGGAGTCAGCAAGAAAATCGCATTTGGCAAATGTATTTCTAAAATATGCTTCTGTAATGTAGAATTCCCTAAGAGAAATTTCTTGATATGTCAATTTGATGTTTTCTTGAATCACCCTAATGATATGGTACATTTTAATTTGAAAAGGTGACTATTTTTTGAGATATCATACAGTTGTCATTATAAATATATTATAATATTAAGCTAAATTCAATTTTTCAAAAAAAAAAACAGATAAAACAAATCACTTATAAATTAGGGCCCATTGGTGAAACAGAACGCTTGTGAAATGCTCCCGTGCCAAACAACTTCTTGATCCCGGTTTGATACCATTTACACATCCGATCTTTGGCTTTGGCCTGTAGCCTTGGACTAGGTTGGACCTTTAAACTTAAACCACGATATTAGGACTTAGAGACTAAATCTTATCAGTTCAGTCATCAAGGTGACACCTCTTCATATCCACGTGGCAGGGTTTATTTTGTACGTATAAATGTGATGTGGAAAAACACATGGGCATACTTTGAGAATCTCTTGTGCCAAATGCCAAGTTATATAAAAAATTTCAGTCCTGCTTTAAGCTTAAAGGCTAATTAAAGCGTTGAAACTGAAAAGATAGCCAAATGAACAAGAAATAGCAAAGCCAGACCGACTGCTAAACTAAAGAAAAGCCGCAAACCTCAAGCATGTCATGTAAGAGCTAAGATAGATTTTGTAAAACTTTTATATTCCCACTAATAAAGCGAGAAGAAAAAAAGAATTTGCCCATCTTCATGGACAATCCAATGTACTAGAGATGGATGACATCTTCATGTATATCATGGACCCTGTTAACATCTTAGTCAATAGATTTCAAGATAAACCAACCACTAGGACAACTTTTTATTAATTAATCATAATTAAGTATCATATAATTAACATCATTAATTCTATCTAGATACTTCTAATATGTAATATGGTTTATTTAATTACTTCTACTTAAATTAATTTCTTCCCATATACAAGTGGGCCCATATCGACCTGGCTCTTGCCCTCTTTGAGTGTACCATGTGCTTCCTTTTTATTCCACTGCAATCTGCAAATGGCAGCTTTGTCTCTCCTCTTTTAATTCAATTCAACTCTCAACTCTCATGGAGATAAACCCTAATTAAAAAGAGACAAAGAAAACTAAAGCTACCCTTGTCTCTATCCTCATGTTCTTGCCTTTGTCTCTCATCTTTCGTTTTCACTCTTCATGAGATCAAGACACATCGTCTTTACCCTTCTTTATATGGTCACTCCAAATCATCTAAAATCTATGTCACCCCACAGGTAGACGTAGTTACTTTGATTTGTGGGCCCATAATTTGCTAGTTTCATACAGTATTTACAGAAAAGGCCAAAAGGGTAGCCAGAATATTCATGCCACATACATTCATGGTCTAGTCATCAACCAACATACTGTATGGGGTGGGTCAGTGTGCAGGGAAGAAAAGTGGGGAGGAATCTCTTTGAACTCTCCCTTCCCACATTCTCACTTTGCTCATCTTCTCTTCACACCACTGCAACTGTTCTTCATTGATGTCATACATTTTCAGAACCCTAGACACCAGTTTTAGATCTATCAGGCTCATCAATATCTCCATCTCCTCCTCCTCGCTTAGCTTTCTTTTTCTTAAGCATCTGTGAGACCGGCGGAGGTCTTTAAGCTTCATCTTCTTCTGCAAATTAGATTAACTGTTATGATGATGATCATGTGGAAGATGAAGTGATGATGACTGACAAACAAGCAGGGGGGTTTCTTCCAAGATTGAGATTATTGGAGAGTACGTAGACTCACTTTTTTATTCGCCTTCTTCACCATTTGGAGATGAGTTGGATCAACAGAACAACCGCGGTTCCTCTTGAAGAAAGCTGTAAAGATCTCGTAGTGGCTCTCTCTATCTGCCTTGAGAAAATCCATGAATGTCCGAATTCCATCTTTCATTATTCCCAGGAATTTAGTCGATGAGATACTTGACTCCTCCTTTTGATCATCTTCTAAATCTTAAACAAAACAAAATAACAGAATTTCAAAACACAATATATATGAAAATGAAAATGAAAGCAATGACCGATAGTATTTGTGTTCAAATTATTATTCATAATTGGATAATGACAAGGACCTTTTCAGTTTTCATTATTGATACCTCGGAACTCAGGAACTTGTAGTAGTTTTGGTGCAGAAATCCTCATCCGGGCATAAACTTCAGGTCTCCTGCCATGCTCATAAGGCTCGTTCTCGATGTATCGCTGTAACAGAACCTGAAACTGCTGAAACTGCTGTGCAATTCGGCCCGGACATCCGGGATCTTCTTCTTGGCGTGAAGCTCTAAGACGTTGGAGGTTCTTGTAGTTCCAGTTAAGAGCTTCCCATGCCAAGCAAACTTGAGCAACATAAGCATTCTCCAATTCATGATATGGATCTCTACTGTACCCAGGTGGCCTTTTGCGTTTGGTTGTAAACTTGTGTACGATCCTCTGCGAAATAGACCTTGGACATACTTCAATGGTCCTAAGAGATTCTGAAACGGGTTGTTAATCATACATTTAATTGGTTATGTTTATATGCAAACGACAAAAAGAAGGAACAGA
The DNA here is from genome assembly GCF_000365185.1 of Nelumbo nucifera. The sequence goes on along the minus strand of NW_010729113.1, from coordinate 1,114,834 downwards.
TGGTAAGTTTTACCTGTTTCACTGAGCTTCTGTGCACTAATTCGGTCAAAGAACGACATCTCCTCATCGTATTTCTGGAAGACAGTGTACGGCTCCCAGTTGGGGCAGCTCCTTCGTGATGAAGAAGAAAAAGGGTCTTCTGTTCCTGAATCCCTGAAATTAGTAGAGCTTCTCCATTCAGAAGAACTCTTAGAAGAAGTCGACCCAACTGTAAATGTGTCCCCTAACATCTCGTCGCCATCCTTCACTTGAGCCTGGACCTTTCGGGCTTCCAACTGAAGAGGGGCGAAAATTAAGAAATTTTCATCCTCCGACAGATGATTCCTTTCTTCATTTTCGCTGTCAGTTGCTCCTCCATTATCACATCCTTCTGATAAACAACGTATGCAATTTCAGTTCTAGTAACGTCGTCAACAAGATCAATATAACAAATCTAAGAGATACCAAGTAGCATTCATACTTCCATAAGCTATGTCATTAGCTGCTGCTGCAGAGTTCCCGCCCGTGCCTAGTTTAGTCTGCGTCAGTGTCGGTATTGTCGCAAGAACATCTTCATCTGGACTGCTGGTTTGCATAGGCGTGGCAAATAATGAATCAGAATGGCTAGATGTACATGTTTCGTCACCCTTATCTTCACTGTCATGTTCAAGTTTTGAAGCAGGTAAGCTACAAATAAACGATTGTTCCTCGAGAAATATTTCACCAAGGCCTTCAAATATGCTCTCATCAGATCCTGGGCGTTCTTCAAGAAGAGTTTTGTTCTTCTCGAGTCTTTTAGTGGGCAAAAACAACAGGGCTTCTCCGCCATGAATGATGTCGGCCACCAGATCCTCTTTCTCGGTACACTCAACACTAAAGTAGAGACGATCTTCTTCTTCTTCTTCTTCTTCTTCTTGTTCTTCTTCCTCTTCTTCGAAATAGCCAACTTGGTCTTCATAGTCGGTACTGCAAGAAGAACAAGCAAACTGAGGGACGTAAGAGAGAGAGAGAGAGAGAGAGAGATTGCAGCCATACCTCTTGTGTTTTGTTTTCCTGCACAGAAAATTGAAGACCTTGGCAAGCAGAATGGAGGAAAAGTAAAAGAAGAGGAAGAGAAGATGGAAAGAACTGGAGACATTGAAGAACAACAAAACTAGAGTTTCTTTTGGACATGGCATTTTTTTTGTTAATTGTTATTGCTTTGGAACGGCCTCCCAAGTCCTAAAATCTCTCTAAGATGAAAGAACGGGATAAAAAAGTATGCAATTGCAATCACAATATGTTCTAACATCCAAAATGCCCATCTCTCTTTATGAAATTACTACTGTATCCTATTTGTAGGAAATCCAGTTTTGGTAACATTATGTACAATAAAGAAGAGTACCTTGGTTTTGTCAAAAAAGTGATCCCACCATCACCCTTGTACGACTAAACAAACTTTAGCCAGCAGATCAGTGGGCCGGCCCGGCCACATTCACCCGAGCAGTTGGATGGTTTCTACTGTGGGTGGCATAGATCTGTCAAACTATACAAACACCCAGCAATCAACCAGAACCAAGGCCTGCACAACTCAGAACAGTTTAATGTACCCCAGAAGCTCTATATATGGAATCATTGGTTTGGAATGTACAGGGGATCGGAGCCAAGCCAAAGCCTGGGTTTTTGATCCTCCAAATCCCAATAATCACACCTTCTGATCGATTGTCTATCAAGGAGAACTTCTTTAGAGCCTTGGTTGTGCTGTCCTCTTTGAGTTTGATATGTTCCATTGTGTGTACTGTGTAGCACAGTACTGTTGTGGAATAATCAAAGGGGTCAAAAGCATATTAAAAAAAAAAAATTCAATATTCTTGGCGTTAAAAGTAGAAATTTCTTGTAGTGTAGTTGTATCAAAAGTAGAAATTTCTTGTAATCTACAAGTGAGCCTCAGCCACCCATACCTAGGCTACATGCATCTGAGTGTAATAAATGAATGGATTAGTCTGATGATATAAGGACTAATTTAGGATTAAGTAATAATTATTAGGATGTTAAGGTGTTTTTTAGTCAGTTACAATGAAGTTTTTATTTTAAGGTAGTGCAAGAAAAAGGGCTGGTGCAAAGGAAAGGGGGGTGTTTCCGTCATTTTGAGCAATCTGGCTGTTCAGTATTGCAGTTGCCGACTTAAGTCTTAAGTTTTATTAAGTTGGACGTTTTTTTGATAAGTTAACTTGGTCGTTAAGGTTCTGACATGCTAACGGCATCTTGGCATTAGGTCCACCAGAAGCCTAGACCTGGAGGCCCTTTTAAGTCTTGCTTTTGACCCGATTTGACCTTTAGCCCGGCCTCTTGTCCCTATCTTTTAAGTCTTTACTCTTTACCAATTTCGGGATGCTTAAGCTTAACTCATCAATCGGGCCGGACGGTCGGATCATTTCAATAGGGTGATCGCAACGGGCAACTCGAATGATAGTTTGGGTTCTCTGCGGCTGCGGGTTGTCATCTTGAGTCTTGACCCACGCAAAGCTCAGCGTGTTTGACCACAACCACAAGAGGACCCTATAGATTCACCCACATCAGTCCCAGCCCCAAGTTAATGATTTGATAGACTTTTAATGGATTTAGGCCTGTTTGATGATTAATTAATTGTTTAATGGATTTAGAAGTACTTATTTTAATAACCTTTTAGGCTATTTGATAACCCATTTTTTAAATCACTTGTTATGTTTTTAAGTATTTATTGGGATAAGGATGTTTGGTAATTTACTTTTCCCATAAGTGCTTATATTGACACAAATGATAATTTTAGTCCTTACTTTTATATATATGTTATACATTTTAACTGAGAGTCTACGTGGACCCCACTTCATGACAATTAAGAGTCCATGTGGACTCACACATGCACAAGTGAGAGTCCACATGGACCCCACTTCATGATCAGCACTATTTCTGCCGTCAATGACCCAATATCAAGCTCAGTACACCGGCCGTCGACATCACTGGTACATTGGCCGTTGACGTTGTTGGTACACCAGTTCCTGGTTGGTACACGGGTCGCCGATGTCATGTTGGCGGAGAGATAGAGACAAGGAGAGAGAGGGAGAGAAAAATAAGAGAATGAGAGTGGGGGTATTTTAGGTATTACAAAAAATATTAGGGACTGGTTTATCCCATTTTTTGGAGAAGTACTTCTTTAAATAGTACTTAAAAAAAAGCTAACTTTAAATCACTTTTTTAAATAAGTATTTCTTTAAAAACAAATACTTATTACACTCATTTTTATCAAACACTCATAAATACTTAAAAACCACTTAATGTGTGGTCTCATGTCTTAAAAGAAATACTTCTTTTAATAGTTCTAAAACAGGGTCTTAATCATTCAACTATTCATAAAATAATTAGGGAAACAATAAAAACCTCAAACTTTTATTCAAAAGCCCAACTAAAAAATGGCTTAGTTTATTGGACATGCGGAAAGGACTTTCAATGTAGCGTACGTACTCAGGCATTGCTTGATGCAAACCTTTTTAGAATTTAATTTAAAGTTCATCCGAACTAGGTGGATTATATTGCTTTGTATTTAATTTTGTAGAATTGTTTTTATTTGTTTTTAAATTGCCACATTAACCAAAAAAGAATTGAAATATGTTGTTGAGCATCATTTCTTTTTATTTTTTATTTTTGAGAAGTAAAAGTACAATGTTTTTGTTTTAAAAAAACTATTCTTTTTTTAAATCATCAACATGTGGTTTTTAAGACAAACAGATGAAGATGATATTACATAACAGATTTTCTTAAAATTTTTCGAGATACGTAAATAAATTTGGTAAAGATGCCCTTCATAATTTCATATGCAATCTTACTTATCTTTACTAAACATAATATTGAGCTCAGCCCAGGACTAATGGTCCAGCCCATTAACTTCTTTTTGTCTTCACTAATCAACCATGGGCTTTGATGTTAAGAATTGTCTTGGTTGGAGTTCGTTAGCCATACCTTAATACCTACGCCAGGACATTTTACGAGGATAATTTCTAGAGATCACTTATTATTTATCCCGTGATTGATTAGACTGCGTTTGTTTTAGGTGTAAATGAGAATTAAGATAAATTTTATATTTTGGTTTGATTTTGTTAATATTTATTTTTAGTGTAAATTTTACATTAAAAATCGATGTAACTTTCACTCACATTAAAATTTTATATCAATGATCAATATAAACACTACATCAATAAAATTAATGTAATTTTTTACACGCATTAGCCATACCTTTTTCACATAACGGTTCACTATATTTAAACCGATCAATTCACTTTTCAATCGATGTATTTTTACACTGTAAAAAACTTTACACTAAAAATCTACGCAACCTTAATTATCCGTTCAGGCTCGATAGGTATGGCCGACGAGGCCCAGCCAAGATAATTCTAAACATCAAAGCCTAAGCTTGATGAGTGAGGACAAAAAGAAATTAATGGGCTGGACCGTTAGGCCTGGGCTGGGCTGAATATTAGGTCTAGTAAAGACAAGTAAGGTTGCATATGAAGGGCATCTTCACCCTTGATACCTACGCTAGGACATTTAACGGAGGATCATTTCTAGTGATCACTTATTATGCTTCCCCTTGTGGGGTTCATCCATAATCCATTCAGGCTCCATAGGGGTTGGGCTTAACCTGGATCGGATCCAACCAATCGAATGGTATTACCAAACCTAATCCGACCAAACTAATTGAATAGTATAACAAGCAATTGCCCCTTTGAAAGAATGTTTTTCTTTTGTATCATCCTTAATTATTTTTGTTATTGATGTTATGGTGAGAAACTGGAAATAGGCACAAAAAAAATGGTGTAACCTCTATCATGTTTGTCACTTGTAGGCCTAAAAAATACAAGTAATTAAAGATTTGCTAGTTTTTTTTTTTTTCAAAATTTTCAACTTTTTACAATCTTAGATCAAAGATTAATGTGTAGTTATAAATTATCATAAAATGCTTAAATTTTGCACTGCCGACTTGAAAAGGGCTAGACGTAGGTCAAATTATATTATGGATTAACGTGTATCACTTCACAGCCATTGGATGGGACTTGAATCCAATGGTGTTGTGTGGTTTTCTACAAGTGCTTCTCACACCACCATGATCAGCTGCATCAATGCAAGACAAGTTTACGAGGAATGGATAGAACAGACACTTCCATCACCTAGCTTATGATGCATGTAAATACAACAAACAACCATTTCGGCATGAGTTCGCGGAGCTCGGCCCACTCAGTCTTGGACCTGTACCATGCTCACACATAATGTGGGCCGGACCCAAGCCTAACAAATCCTAAGTCGCAGCCCGGCCCAGATTATAACATATAAGGTATGTATTACTAAATTAATATTGATTTGCATAGCTGATGAGGGTAGATTTGGCCCTCCAGTGAAATTGCGACACGTGGCACCTCGTGACAACTAGGCAAACACCCAGGCAAATAACTTATCAAGTTAGTGTCCCACCCGGGCACCGGTCTGGCTGGCCTGGCGTGACCTACACGCGGCCTACGGGCGGCCTGCGCACGACCTGGCGCAGCCTATGCGACCTGGCCGGATCAACCTGGCACATGATCCGACCTGGCCGACCTGGCAACCTATAAGACACCCACTGAAAACCATTAACGGCATACCCCGTGAGCTCGGTAGCTCACCAAGGAGCTCGCCAAGGAGCTCGGTAGCTCACCAAAGAGCTCGCCAAGGAGCTAGGCAGCTCTCCAAGGAGCTCGCCACCAAGGAGCCAGGCAGCTCGGCATAGCTCCCTCGGGCTTCTCGCCACTTGTAGGGTAGCTTGGTATAGAAGAGTAGTTTGGCGTATCGCAGGAAGATCTCCTGTCTGACAACCTGGCCCAGACACCGACCCGCCGACTGACACAGGCGCCGACCTGGCAACCTGGCCCAGACATAGGCGCCGACCTAACAACCTTGTTAGACAGTTTTTGTATACCCTTAGCTTCAATCAAGAATGATGTACTTTATGAATTTATTGTAAATGAATAAAAGTACATATTTGATTCATGTTCCCTTGGTGTGTTTCTGTGTGATACCCTTAAACTGGACACTTAATGAGACTCGTGTTAGTTTAGAATGTTCACAGCCAGTGGGTCGGTCTGGGGAGACCTAT
>NW_010729113.1:1045529-1104144 GCF_000365185.1 Nelumbo nucifera | reverse complement strand
GCCGCCTACAAAGGAGAGGAAATCACCTCACGCGGAGGGTAGTCGGGTTGCGCTACACTAGGGAGCGCCACCATCCTCTGAGTTGCAGGCCACCTAGGAGCAAGTCAAGTGACGAGTCCACCAGGCAGTTCGCCACCAGGGAGTTCGCCACCAGGTAGTTCGCCACCTAGCAGCTCGCCACCAGGTAGCTCGCCACTAGGCAGTTCGCCACCAGGGAGTTCGCCACCAGGCAGTTCGCAACTAGGGAGTCCGCCACCAGGCAGTTCGCCACCAGGGAGTTCGCCACCAAGCAGCTCGCCACTGGGCAGTTCGCCACCAGGCAGTTCACCACCAGGCAGTTCATCACCAAGTAGCTCTCCACCAGGGAGCTCGCCACTGGGCAGTTCGCCACCAAGTAGCTCATCACCAAGGCACGTCACCACCAGGTCAAACAACGAGGTACTTAGCCAAAAAGTTTATACATCACAAAAAATGGTACGTGACCAGAAACGGTTACATCAATAGCTTATAGAGATCACACTACTGAACATTCCCCAAGAGTATCTGATTTATTAATTGCCAGATGCAAGTACCCCCTAAATTTTCCACAACACATCTTTTGGACATCATAATATACTAGACAGACAGTAGGCACCTGATCATCTCCGGTTAAAATATGAGGGTCAAATAACAACTTCCAAAACCGAGGTAGTTTCTGCTGGTTAACCATGACCAAATCTAAGTCATTCATCTAAGAGCCTATTTGGTTCGCAGGAATAGGGGTCTGGCCATTCCAATTTCAACTATTTGATTGGACAGAATTAGAACTTTATTCTCATTTCTGACAGAATGGCATTCCCCATTCGAGGGAATGGCCATTTCCTCCCTCCTCTATTGAGAAATGAAATCCCATTTCAATTGACTCAAATTCTAATATCGATTCCTGTCTTGACCAAACAGGTTATAGAATAGATCATTCCAATTCCGATTTTAATTCTAGTTCCGACAATCCTAAATTTGATCCAAATAGATTTTCAATCCAAAATATACAACTCACAAAGACAGACTGGGTGGGTTTGGATGGATAACAAGCGGGTACATTATGTGGCTGGGTAAACAATTAAACATTGCCACCCATAAGCCCATCATTGTATATTTTAAGGAACCAAATTGGGTGAAGGTAATGCGTGTAAATTGTTGAAAGATTGGTTTTGGTAGATACTGTCGGATGCAACAGTCTTTGAGCGTTGAGCTTGGATGCAACAGTCTGAATTGATGACATCAAACTCTATACATAAGCGAAAAGAGCATATGTAGTAACGATAGACACAGGTGACTTCATTAAAAAAAAAAAAAAAAAACACAGACCTTCTGTTTCTTAAAAAGGTCTTCCTTGTCATCTACCAAAAGAAAATAAAGCCTTTCCTTGTCCATTACGGAGCACCCAAATTCTAAACGTGTTGAGGTTGTGAACACTACAATAATTGCTCCTGCATTATCTTGAATATATTAGAACAGAGAGAGTATAAAAGGGGTTAGGACGATATATAATTTAATATAATTTACAATAAGCAAAAGACTAGCTGGAGGAACATTAAAAAAAATCTCGAAGATATCACGGTGGAGGAACAACGCTAATTAAGGAAAGATATGGTCTTGCGTTTTAGTGGTCACTTTAGCCACTTTTAACTAATAGTTGATGAGTTCAATACCCAAATAATAATAATAATAAAAAAATCTGTTGAATTTTGTTAGCTAGGGAAATTGGATGAATCGACTCCGGATTTAAAAAGTGTAATTTTATACTGGCACGTCACTGTACGCGAAAGAGATCGATAGAGGTGAGCAGAGTGTGGAGAGAGTAAAATAAATGGATAAGAATTTCCATACGGTGATCTGGACGTGAAGCCGAGGCAAGTGTAAGCATTATATATAGTAAATAAAAGATGAAAAAATATATTACATTTTCCCCCTATACTTTTTACTCTAATTAATTTTTTTAGGGTATGGTATTTAACAAATTAATTAATTAATTACCAATCAAGGGCATTCTCATAAATTCACATAAGATCTTAATTGGTCATGAAAATATTTTAGTTGCGGCACCTTTTTGCATGGTACGACAGAATTAACGGCCTTTATTCTAAAGAAAGCTGCTGATATATACAACGAGTCATCTGGGTCAACTGGGCAAGGTTTTAAAGTGACTCGCCAAGTTATAGCCGAAAGGATCGATGCAAGAGGTACCCACTACCCAGTCGGATATCCCTTTAGTTTTCGAGATCCATTGATTAACAAGGCTGTGTTGGTTGACAGTCAGACCGTTCGGTTTGTGAATTGTACAGATAATCAGTTTTGTTTTACTCTAAACTTATTTTTTGACAAAAAATCCTTAAAAAAATTAATAATTCATTGATTTAGATGGTTGAATCATTGACCTATTCAATGATTTTGACTATTTTTTATGTTTTATTTTTTTAAAATTTATTTTTTAAAACAGACTATTCAATCCGAAAATCAGTGGCCAAAACGATTCCCAAATCCCGATTATATTTCAGTTTCCTGTTTACATGATAACTCTGAAAAATGAAAAATGAAAAATCCGGGCGACTCTAGGCTATTTTATGATGTAACCAATGATGCAATCTTTTACTTGTATTTCCCTAATAGCCATGGCCCTGTGCGCGTGCGTATGCGTGTATCTAGAAGAAGAATAAGAAGAGATCGACCGGTTAATTAAAGTCCACATAGACGATGTACACAGTCTACCATATCATTCTTCCCTCTTAAATAATTCTTCTCAGTAGACTAGCGTGAGAGATGACGGGCCCGCCGGCCCGGTGGGTAGAAACGGTTGGAGCTGGTCGGACTAGTGCAAATAAACAAGAATATCTGGTATAACAACGTCACCTATGTTGAATCCTTGGATGATGGAACCTTCTTAACCAATCACTTTTGCCACACTAGCTAATAAGGCCAAATTAGGGTATTGCCCAATATAAAGTTTTGGGGCACACGTGGCATGTCATGATCCACTATCCGATGGGCCCTACTTGGGGTATTATTATATATAAGCCCACTGACCATCACCTTGATTGATTGATTAGATTATGCTAACCAACCCATCTATATTTTGTTTGATGTCTGTGCCTCTTAGCTAGAAGATTCATCTGTTAGCTTTTCAGTACTACTAACGAGCTAAAAAGCAAACTACGGGTTCTAAATTCTAATGTTGTTGGTGGTGGGATTTACAGAAATCTTCACTATTAATATATCTTAAACTTGTATGAACCATGCATTTTGTCAACATGTTAGATGGGATAAAGTAATCTAGAGACGACAGCTTCTCACTCAAGGATGTACTATAGAAAACGACTGCATGATATTAACATTTGAAACAGTTGCATTTTTAAGCCTCCCTTCCTTTCTTTGGCTTTGGCTAGACTGATCGAACCCCACTAGTTTCCAGTCTTTGACATATGGAAGAGAATCTCCCTCCTGGTTTTAGATTTCATCCAACTGATGAAGAGCTTATCATGTATTATTTAACCCGCAAAGTTGCTGATTTTAGTTTCGTATCAAGAGCTATTACAGATGTGGACTTCAATAAGTGCGAACCTTGGGACCTCCCAGGTAACTTCTTCTTCTTCATTGTTCTGTTCTAACTAAATGTTGGTTTATTTTAATTTCTTTGCTTTTTTTTTTATTAGATTTTAGATCGACATAGACTACTTCTGTAATCCTGTTGAATGTTAATCCTTATTTGGGTTTTCCTTAATTTCAATGAATAGATAGATATAAGATGAATTAATATGACATGCACACTAAAGGTTGTGTTAGTTTTACATATATACAATAATAGATCCTGCATATATTATGTAAGGGTAGTGAAGTTGTTCTACCAGAGAGTGCACCAAGAAAAAAGAACTTTAATTGTCACATATATAGTTTCTCAGAGTTGTTATTAGCCTAAATGAAAAGTCGAATTGATTTGGGTTATGACAACCTTGTATAGGCAAGGCTACCATGGGGGAGAAAGAATGGTATTTTTTTAGCTTGAAGGACCGAAAGTACCCAACTGGGCTTAGAACAAACCGAGCCACAGATGCAGGGTATTGGAAAACAACAGGCAAAGACAAGGAGATCTTCCACTGTGGAGTATTGATAGGTTTGAAGAAAACCCTAGTATTTTACAAGGGCAGAGCTCCCAAGGGAGAGAAGAGTAATTGGGTGATGCATGAATATAGGCTGCAAACCAAGTTTACCTACAAACCCATTAAGGTAATAAACACATGGAACACTGAAACCCTTCCTCTCCTTTACTTAATTATTTATTTTCATTAATTCTGGGATATATATGATTGATCCAATGATCTTAATTTGCTTGTTCCTTCACACACAGGACGAGTGGGTGGTCTGTAGGGTGTTTCAGAAGAACGCCATCAATAAGAAACCATACTTCACTCCATTCCACCCGTCTCTTGAATCTGATTGTGATGACACCACGCTAGAAGGGTTTGAATTATCGCATCCAAGTAGTGTAGCTAATTCTTCAAGCTGTTTCAGTTCTGTTTCTACTAACAATAGCAACAATGGCAACATTGTCAACTTAAACATGAATTGGACTTCTGCAAAAGAAGCAACCAACCATCCGTCTCTCAGCTGCTCTCCAAGCTTGCTTGGTCCGGATTTATCAATGAATTCCATGATTTTGACGGCATTACAGTTGGGGGGGTATCAACCACGAGAAGCTGCAATGACTGACTTAAGCTCTTTTCCGACGCAAGGGAACTCTCGCTTCATAACTGATTTGAATTCTAATTTCCCTGCTTCTTCCATTGATTCTGTGCAGCAACGACAATTCAATGTGGACTCTATTTGGTGAAGCTGTGTTGAAGTCATCGCTTCATAATACGTACGCCATTTGTAATTTGTTTTAGGTTATCACCATTTCCTTCTTTCGAGTAGTGCATCAGATAGCATCGCAACCATGACTCAGACGTTGGGACCGCTTATCCAAATCCTTCGTCAAGTGAAGCTAAGCCCTTACAAGAAGAATCAACTTGTACTAAGATGGTGCAGTTAGTTGACATCAGGGGAAATTGCCTGTTACATCTTTTATGTCTAACGTAACCTAACTAATGTTTTAATATCTTGTTATAAATTGCTATGGAAGTATGGAACTCTTGGCTTTCATTCAAAGACATATGTATGTGATGATGGATTTTCATAAGAGCCGAGCTTGAGCTCAAGTCTCTAGATCAAGTGAAGCTTGAGCCTAACACTATTTCTATGAGCCAAGCTCGAATAGCCAAATATTTGGCTTGGCTCAGCTCGAGTATACCCCTACTTGGTGCAATTAGGGATGGCAAATTCGTGGGAATTTTTGGGTATTCGACCCGTCCCGACCCTAATAGGACCCGTTCATCAAAACCCTATAGGGTTTGGGACGGGTTTGGGTTTTGATTTTAGGGTATATGATACCTGATACCTGAGATGCATAAATATGAACCTATTATATATATCATGCACAAATTTATAAATTTTAAGTACTAAGGTAATTATTCTATTATTAATATTTTATTTGTATATTTTTTTTGGGATTAAAATCATTATTTGATGTAAATTTGGATTTGATAGATTGTTTATTTCATTTAGTTATAAAATGCTAATTTTAAATATTATTTCTTTTAATTTTTAGTTAGAATTGTTAATCATATACATGCATTGATTGTTTTGATGAACACAAAAGTTAATACAATCTATTTTATTTCATTAAATAACACAAAAGACGAGACGGCTTAGTGCATGGTTTAAAGTAGTGTTAAGAGATTTGACACTATCATTAATTGATCTGGGCTCAAGTCACATTAAAGCATTAAGAAACTATTATATTTTTTAGTAGAAAACGTTTGGTCAAGGGGTTTAATTGGTGGGACAGGTTTGGGACGGGATGGGTTTAGGAATTTGAGAGGAAAAGTTAGACGGATTTGGAATCACGGAAATATAGGCGGGTTTGGGAATAAGTAAGGCAATTTGCATGGGTACCCTACCCGTTGCCATTCCTAGGTGCAATGGTAAAATATCAGGCTGCAAGCAAGTGTTAGAATCCAGGTTAAAGTCTAGGGGTGGTTTCTCACAGCCACTTACAGCTGTGCATTGGGAATTGAAGTGAGTGGATGACATGAGCACAGTTTTGTGAGGACTGAATCTGAGTTCTTCCAAGACCCTAGATAGCTGGACCCAACATTGGGTAATGCCCTTTCCAGATTGGTTAAGGTCATGTTTGGGAGTGTTTATGTTAAAAAAGATGCTTAAAAACAAATGCTTATTCGAATAGCACTTATTTGCATTTGGCACTCAACTTTTTCAAGTACTTCTCAAATAAGCATTTGTGACTATTTTTGTCTCTCATTTTCTTTCAAATTTTATGAAAGTACTTTTATAAAAGTACTTTTATTAAAACACTTTTGTGAAAGTACTTTTATGAAAATACTTTTATGAAAGTACTTTTATGAAAACACTTTTATAAAAAACACTTATGAAAGCACTTTTATAAAAAACACATGAAAGCATTTTTATAAAAGTACTTTTACGAAAGTATTTTTATGAAAGCACTTTTATAAAAGCACTTTTACGAAAGCACTTTAATAAAAGTAATTCTATGAAAGTACTTTCATAAAAATACTTTCGTAAAAGTACTTTTATAAAAATGCTTTCATGAAAATACTTTAATAAAAGAACTTTTACAAAACCACTTTTATGAAAGTACTTTTTATAGAATTCAACTAGGGATAGTTTTATAAGTGATATTTTAAACTTCAACTAGGGATAATTTTGAAAGAAAAAAAATGAATAAGTGCTTATTTTATAAGCACTTAAAAAAAGCTAGTAATTTGGGCTTAAAAAATATAGCCCTTATTTTTAAAATAAGCACTTATTTTGAACTTATTTCCCAAACACCAATAAGTGCTTAATAGTGTGATCCTGACTCAAATAAGCACTTATTTCGAGTAAATACTTATTTTAAACACTTCCAAACATGGCCTAAATACTTTATTAATTAAATTCCCATTGATTTTTATATTAGAAAACATAGCTGAAGCCATTAACTGTATATTAAGATGCTGGCATAGCATGTAATCCCCTTCCAAGTGAGCCCAATAACAGATAGGAGGAAGATCAGGAACCCATTGATCCAAAATCTTATGCAAATTGAGGAATTGGATCCAATGCCTGGATTTTGCAATATCAAAGTAAAAGGCTTTACAAGTCGATTAAAGATGATTCGAATGGAGTACATGAGTAAATTGATACGAGTCGTATGGACAATACGAGTATTTGGGCATGCCACACCAGTTTTTACTATGTTGTGCCTATTAGATCCGGTCCCATGGATACATGTGTTTGCTTTCAAAAAAACCTTCTCGATCCTATCAATCATAGGGATATGCCTGACTATCTCACATAATAAAATTGTGAATCGAAGCAAGGTTTATCATTCATTATTAAAGACGAGTAACTAAAATTTAAGGTTTTCTAATACATGAATTACCCTTATTGGGCACACATTTTGTACAAATTGCATCATTCCACGCCTAAACCTACTAGATATCTTGTGGTGTTGGTTGCCTGCCAAATGAGATAGGGTGGAATTAATACTCATCCTCCTGGTTGTGAATTGTGATGAAAGAGACATATATGTTACATAACTCAAAGGCTGAGCTTGAGGCATTCCTACCTCTTACGAACTGACTTATACATGTCCCTTCATTACTAATTTTGAGTCACTTCTTGGCGACTCAGACCCAAGTGTTGGGAGAATGGAGTGACTTGTGTTCGGGAACAATTAGGGCTGTAATCGAGTTGAGTCGAAATAAGTATCAAGTTTCTCGAGCTCCAATTCGACTAAAAAATTCGACTCGAGCTCAGTCGAGTTTCATATATTTGGCTCGAACTGAATTCAAGCCAATTATAAATAAATTAATATTAAAAATTATAAATAAATCAATATTAAGTATATTAAAAATAAAAATATATTTTAAAAATCAATTATAAATATATTTATTTATATTATAAATACAAATATATTAAAAAATATTATTTTATTATGAATTTGATTAGATTTACGAGCCACTCAAGCTGGTTATTGTGAAGCTTGAACTCGTCAATTACTGCAAGCCGAGCCTGATCAGCAACTCGCAAATAGGCTCGGCTCACTTACACCCTAGGAACAATTGAACAAGGAAGTTGCAATTAGCCAATTACTGTCTAATCCTTTGGATGGTAGAACCTAGAAAGGGAACTAAGAAATCATCATTTGTGGGTTCCACCTTAATTGAACCAATTTTATCCATCTGATTTAATTTTTATTTTAAGAAAGCCTGTAGGCTTGGTCAATGCATTAAATCTTTTTCCAGTACAGGCCGGATAAACTCAGGAGGTGAAGACCAGGTGTAACTGGTCTTTGAGAGTTGAGCTTAGCTCTGTTCTTTGACATCTGGCATAAACAAATCTGCCAAACCCAAATGAGTTTGAGGCTCCATCCACATTGATTGAATTGGAAGTATGCCTTAAAAGGCTGAATATCAGGGCCTGGGCTCCACTTATCTTACATCTTTATGTGGGAGTTTGCAGCAGATAGAATTAATACCTTTAAACTAATCTTCAGTATTAATACCTTTAAACTAATCTTATTGACTAGATCGACTATGAAACACATAACTACTGTCATGCTAGAAGCTGATTTTTGCCTATAATCTCCATTAATTAAGGGATCCATTTAACGGTTAGTTTTGATCATGTTATGGGCCCTAGTTATTTTTCTAAAGAACCAACTGCATGTCCTGCAGCATTTTTTCTCTGCACGTTCAGGGACTATCTAGTTGAAATTTGAACTCATTTAAGTTGTTTCGTCCGATATGAAAGAAATTATGAATTGGAGTCTAGCTCGGTACCCTATATGATTCTTTTTGGTTCTCTGGGCCTTTCTCGTTGAACATCTTCGCGGACTAGGCCCATAACGTTTTGAGCAGACTTAAGGCCCAATTATTTCTCCGACCACAGTATACGGCCTAGAAATCCCACGGCCCCGTTTACCCTCAAGCCTCAATCCCTCCTTTAATCGCGAATTCGCGATTCATTTGTGCAAATACACGGAATTAGGGGTGTCGAAGCTATCGCTCGTCCCCCGTGTCGCTGGCTTCGGATTTCGGACCGTCGAAGAATTTAAAACTTACAGAAGTGAAAACCTGCTCTCTGCGTCGAAAACATGGCGGGAAAGCAGATCGCAGGTGACTCTTTTACATCTAATCTTGCTGGGATGTCAAAGAACCAGCTTTACGACATCATGTCGCAGATGAAAGTAAGCTTTACTCCTTTCTGAAAGAAAATTTTATACTATTGCCCTTCCATTATATTTCCTTTATCATTATTATTTTCTTCCTGAATAATATCGTTGTTCACTCTTATCAAAAGAAAATACAACACCAATGTTTCGGTTTATTTGATCAGACTCTAATCGAACAGAATCAGCAGCAAGCGAGGCAGATACTGGTCGAGAATCCTCTTTTGACAAAAGCCCTTTTCCAGGTGTGTTTCTGGCCTCTTTTCTCCTTCCTTCTGATTTAGGGTTTAAAATGAAATATTTGGTTTCCAGAGGACTGGCTTCTTCTTGTTCTTTTTTCTCAATCCTAAATTATCGAACGCCCCTGTCTGCAAAACTTCTATTTCTCCTCTGCTTTTCACATGCTATTTGGTCTAATTGAGGTTCTATGTCCATAGCTATATTTTCTGTCACGGTGCAGCTGATGAAAAATCGAATATAAGATAAGCTAGGTTATAGTGACATATTATTTCTATGATATTCTCTTCAAAGAACAGCCACTTAGTGGTAATAGGATTTAAAATTTAGGTTTGATGGACATATATTGTTGGGTATGGGATACAAGGATTTGTTGAGATACACATGCTTGTAAAACATTAAGAAGGAAATTTAGTAAAGTTCCTAATGCCAATGAAATAATGAAAAATTTGTACTTGTCGATTCATATAAAACTTCTTGCTTGTTCGAAAAGTAAAACAAAATAACCCTGTTAGGAAGGTCAAGTCTCTTATGTTCCGCACGAGTTGCCTATTGCCAGAAATGTTTGTGTACACCATGCATGAAGAAGAGCCCCAATGACATTAATCCCAACCGTTCTGCTACCAGTTGAGCTTCTAAACTGCCCGACCATTAGATTCCATTTGCCAACACTAAACTTTGGAGTGGATTTGAACGCATTGTTTCCTTTTCCAAACCATTCTTCTACCTTCCCTTTTGTATACTATAGTCCTTGAGTACAACTTTTGGTTGTATATGGTTCTTTTGTTTTCATTTATAATATAATTCAACACCTTACTTTTTCTCTCTCTCTCTCAAAAAAAAAAAAGAAACCAAAAACAAAAGAAAAAGAAAAAAATCAAAATCTTTTGACCTTGACATCACCTCCTAGTCTCCATTAAGTTCTCATCCCTCGTTGAACATCTTCTGTACCAAAGCTGATGAATCTTCCAACCAGGCGTGAATCTAGCAACTCTAATTGTTCTCTAAGTTCACCAATATCCATTATGACCACCCCTATTCTACAACCACGAAGTTCCTCATCCAATGCACTAGATAGCATCCTCAACTCTTCTCCATCGTTATCAGATATTTTTTCACTACTTCAAAACCATGTTCTTTTTGGCCTCACCTCGGCTCTCTTGGAATTATGGAATAAAAGGATCAAAATCTATATTTACTGACTACTGTTTAAATTCATGTTCATTGTGATGGAGTACAAAAATAAAAAAAAAACCTAAGACATTTATTGCCTAGAAGAAAAAAAAAAGCTTTTCAGTTCAACCACTTCATCTTAGGGCTGTAATCAGGTTGGATTTGGATTGGATTCAGCAATCAGCAGCATCCGAATTTGATCCAACTAATGAAATATTAAATTCGAATCTGATTCAAAATCCTGTCAGACTTAATCCAACTCTGCTTCATTTTTTTTATAGAAGGAAATTAAAAGATAAAAGTTACTTTTTAACCATATTTTTCAAGGTGTTGAGGCAAGGCTAGGCGATGGGGTGGGGGCACCTTGTTGTCTATAAACTTCATAAAAGAAATGGATAAATTTCATTTAAAACATAGAAAATCAACATATTCATGACAAAATGGAAGAAAGAAAAGAAATTTCATAAAATTGAGGGTCTGGCCTCTATTTTTTTCCCTTGGAAAAGAAGAAAAGAAAAAGGAGGATAAAACCAATATGTTTTGATTGGACAAAATTTTGAGTTATTTCATGCTTATTAGTTGAGGTTTAAGTCTTTGAGGGTTCAAGACAATATACATCTTGATTGAACCCTAACAAATAAGAAAAATAATAAAAAGAAACTAGTATTTTGAGTTATTCCATGCCTAACATACCTTTGTCCCTTGGATCATTTTGAAATCAACTCTCGGTTCTTGTGCAATTTGTTTCACTTCTCTAAAATGTGTCTATATTGCCATAACCCCTGGTTGTTATCAGTGATTTAAAAGGCGCGCCTAGGCGCATAGGCGAGGCGCATTTTGGGGTATGCGCCTCGCTCAGGTCCTAGGCACATCCTTTCAAAAGGCGCGCGCTTGATGCACCTTGTGCCTCAGCCTAGGCATGTGCCTTTTTAAAATTTTGCACTTTTTGCTTTTTTTTTTTTTTGAGTCTAACGGCTGGGCCTTTGCCCCCGGACCCCCGACCATAGAATCAAGAAAGCAATATGTTTTACATCACATTAACTACTTGAAGCAATGCAATTAAGGAAAAAAAGAGATTGTGGGTTTTACATGCTTGAAAATGCTTTATATGTTTGCTTTTATTTTTAAATTTTCATTTGAATACACTTTACATGTTATGTTTATGTATTTTAATTTTAGATAATAGGTATTTTTAAATCATTTGTTTTAAATTTTAAGTTTAT
Organism: Nelumbo nucifera; assembly: GCF_000365185.1. The sequence goes on along the minus strand of NW_010729113.1, from coordinate 1,092,186 downwards.
ATTTTTTATTAACATTATGTTTAATTTTTTTTTTTGCAAATTTTTGGCATTTTTTTTGAATTTTTCTGACTCTTTTTTTGATTTTTAGCTTTTTTTTTTTGTAATTTTGCGCCTTTCTTAAAAACGCACGTGCCTCGCCTTGCGCCTTATGCCTCAAGCACAAATTGGCCCTTGCGCTTTTAAAACACTGGTTGTTATTCTTTATGCAGCTCACCTCCCTCAAGTGTCATATTTCAACACTTATATCTTGGTTGCATTGGGTACATATCAACTCTAACAGGGGTATGTTAGGCATGTATGACTATTTTTTTTTGATCAGTAGGCATGTATGACTATTGAATAGGTGCTTTGATACCAAACTGATATAGGAAAAATTCAACTCAAGATGGTTGTTTAAAGCTTGTTGAAAGTTTTAGAAAGGCTTTTATGAAGAGAATGAAAGCTAATGGGTAGGTTTGATTTGGTTACAAAGGGTCTCCGTTCCCAAAATGTAAAAAGTTTCGAATTGAGGAAAATAGGTAGAGGGTTGGAATCAAGGTTCTAAGTTGATATGCTTGATACTCATGGTTCTTTTTTCAGTTTGATAATTTGCAAATGCGTATATTAGGATTATTATCATTTAAATCTATTAAAAAGCCCAAACTCCATGTATTTCACATTATCAGCGGCCCTGAAAACTGATATATATCATATGATACGGTGTGATCTGTATCGATACTTTGAACCTTGGTTGGAATTTGTCATTGAAAATTTTAATGTAGGTTTAGAATGGAGAGTTGTAGGGAGGTGACTGAATTTGTTAATAGAAACAATTAAAAAAATATAGGTTTAGAATGGAGAGTAGTTGGGGTAAGGCTTGGATGGTGATGATGATAAGGGTTCTATGGGAGTTTAAATATGAAACTTAGGTAGGATAGAAAGGTGAATAAAGTCTGCAAGAAACAACATAATGTTGATGACATTTAAAGGTGGTTTGGCACAAATGGACAAAACTGCTGTAATGAGAAATTCAAGTAGGAGGAATTCATGAAGGAATTTATGTAGGATCAATATCAGACCTTTGTTATGTGATTTGATGATGGTTTTTCCTGGTCATTGATGGTTAATCAATGCTAGAATCAGAAAACTTGTAGAGAGAGATTTCCCTTTTTATTTTAGGCTGCATTTGTTAAGAGTGCAAAACAGCCCAAAACCAATTATCTCAAAGTTACAAAACAGCCCAGAGCAAATTGTCCCTAAAGGTTCCTTGCTTTGCCAAAGTATCAGCTAGTCTATTTGCTGACCTTCTAGTCCACTTGAAAAATACCCCAATCTCCCTTGCATCCAACCAATTAACAGTTTAGAGTCCCCTTCCACCTCAATTTGGTGGAGGCCCAACTGCTTAGCCAATTTTTTTTTCCCGCTTTGCTTAGCCAACTTTAAACCTTGAAGTGTATTGTCTTATTACCATTAATCCATCTCTTCATTTATCTTGCACTGATAAATTTACAGTGTCTTGTTCAGTTGTAATGGGTGCAAACATGAATCTCAAGGCTGGAACTGAAATATTTTACATTGACCAACTTTGAATGCAAAGTTTGCTTCCATTGTTCCCATTTTGAATGCAAAATCAGTTGAAAAAAAATTTACTTTCATTCTCAGTACAAAAACATATTCTTACCAAAGAACTGCAAAACCAAATGGGAGTGCAAGTTCGTTTTGGTTCCACCTTTGCATTCTTACCAAATGCACAAAATGCAGCCTTAATGAAAACTTTCCTTTTTTTATCTGACTACCTTCGAGTGGCCAACAAAAAGAGGGGAACTGATGTGAAAATGTGTCAGAGCAACTATTATGTGGACCATTTGGGAGGAGAGGAATGCTAGAGTTTTCCAAGGAAAGGAAAGAAGTCTAGCTGAAGTAAAGGAGTGCATATTGACAAGAACAATTCTATGGCCGAAAGCTTCAGACCTTTTTGTGAACTAGCAAGTGTGCAAGCATGTGGAAATTTTTTAGGGAAAATTCCTGATAGGTACGGTACCTTGTTCTTTAGGCCGAGTGCCAATTTAGTGCCCGGACTTTAAAACGCGACAATCTAGTACCCGAACTTTCATTTTGCGACAATCTAGTACCCGGCGTTAACCAGCTGTTAAGTGGCATGCAAAAAGACAAAAATGCCCTTCAAGTGTCATCTAATTTTCTTTATCAACCATTTGGTAAAACCAGATCGGCAGTGCCACCTATTCATCGTCTCGTCTCTCCTCACTCTTTCCTCCTCTCCACCCCTCTAATTTGCTAGTCTAATAATGCTGCCTATTCATCCCCTCCCACCAACTCACAGGATGTGATGCACATGATGGGGCGGATGTGCTTCCTTATAGACATGGTGGAAACATTGTAAAATATGCAAAAATATAGAATGGTATTTTATGAAATGATGGAAGAAGCATAGAAACAGCTTTTTTAAATTATTATCTATTTATCTTGTTCCAAATCATTAAGCCATACTAAGAAACTAGGGTTATAGACAAAAGAATACATTCTGAAGTTGTTCCGTAAACCTTGAGATTCAAAACTTCATGATAGAATGAGTTAAAGCAAAATTTAAACTCATAGAAAATGTAAATGGTTTTAATAGATCAACCAAATAATCTATTACACAAACAAAAACTAATATTTAATTACTTGTTTGAAATGAATATTGAGCTAGCTCAAAGCGGTAATCATGCAAGTTAGGTGGGTAATAAAATCTGTTGCTCTACATGACTACAATATTATTACCTACTTTTGTTATAATACTATTTCTTGTACTCTGCACAGTGCTAATAGTGTTCATTGGGGAATATGTTGGTGTAAAATTTCATGTCACTACCCATGGAAGTGAAAATGGAAATATGTTGTGGAAACTCTCTTGTACTCCACAGAGTGTTGGTAATGTTTATTTGGGAATATGTTGATTCCCATAAAATTTCGTGTCGCTACCCATGGAAATGGAAATATGTCATTGAAATATTAGGGAAATTAGGGACATTTTAAACCATGTTCCTAAGGGGAGGTAACATCTCATGCCTCCTCTTTGGGGGACTGTACACTTTCTTCTCTTCTTAATAAAACTACCACTCATTTATCAAAAAAAAAAAAAATCCTTTACTACCAAAAGGAAAATTATTGATGCACATTTCTGAAAAACTGAATGATTAATCCCATTTACCAGCCACATTTTGACACTCTGAAACATGTGTATAAACTCTTAGTGTAGTCAATTTCACTAGGACTAAATTGAACTTACAGAATTGCCATTATTGGAAAATTGGTGCGGCAATGTAGATGTTGTATTGCTTTTTTTTTTTGGGTCTTATTTTTATGAGGAAGTCATGTAGTTTTTATATTATGACATTTTACTGGTGGCATTTGACTACATAGAGTTAGAGTTGGCAATTTCATTTTTTCCTTCACATGTTTTTTCAGGCACAAATTATGCTTGGGATGGTACAACCTCCACAACTGGTATTATTTTTTTTTTTCAACTTGACTGTTTCTTCTCCAGTTAGGCATTTGTGCATTTGTTTTGAATCTAAACTTGTTTATCTTTTTTTTTTTGGTTCAGATGCCAAACATTCAACAATCTCTATCTCAGCATTCTCAACAATCGGTACAAACAGGTCAGCAACTAAATGTTCAGGCTGCACACTCATTGCCAATCCAAGTTGGACAACAGGATCAAGCAAGTGCATCCCAGACCCAAATTCCAGTTAGAAAGCAACATCAGAACCAACCTGCAATGCCTCTCCCACCTGCTTCTGTTCCACCGGTAACCCATCAATCACAGCCAATGCCATCACATTCTCTACAGAAAGTGCAGCAGGCTAAGGGGCACTTGAATTCAGCAATGACCTCAATGTCACTTCCACAATCCTCCCAAATTCATGCTATACCTTCACTTCCACTACATTCTGCTCCACAGATGCCCCCACTTCTTCCACCCCAGTTACCTGCTATCTCCAGTCAGTCACAACAATCAATGCAGACTACAGGTGTTCCTCATTTGCCACTGCAACCACCATTACCACCACAGCCTAGGCCACCTTCAATGCCACCTTTTCCACATCAGCTTCATTCACAGATGGGGCCGAATTTGGGTTACCAGCCATCTGGTGCACCACAGCCTCACCTTTCGCAACCAACATTTCATGTAAGCTATGCCTGCAGAAATTTTGAAAGTTAAAGTGAGCATTGATTTTATCTCATATAAAACATGGAAGGATGGAGCTAATTAAGTGTGCATTTTTTTCAGTCAGTTACCAAACCCCCAGTTACAATTGGTTCTACATTTCCACAGGGACAGCCACCACTGCCAAGTCAGCCACCGCCTCAGTCACTATATCAGGTATACTTGTAATTTTGGTTTTGGATTTAAGTAGCTATAGTTTTTTGATAGACCTTAAAAGTTAATGCTCAATTAGGAAAGGAAATGCTGTTGTATTGATGCAACAAGTTCTCATGGCTGACTGAGGTTGGCTATGTTAGTCGAGGATGACCAGCTCTGGTTCCCTGTCCTGATGGATACCTATGATGCCCATAAGGATACCTACATGGGAAACAGGGATATAAGTCTCCATTTCCTAAAATGCCAGACGTGGATATGGGTACAGATCTGATATGATATGCTTATAGCATGTCTTCATATCTAGTTTTTGAAACTGTCATTTCTCAATACTTGTGTTTTTGTGGATATAATTAAATTTTTTACATATTCAGATTTTCCTATAGCATGAAAAACATCATTTTACATATTTTAAAAGCGTTAATGCTATAGAATATATCTTAAAGTATCCATGCAGTATTAGATGCTGGATTGGGTACTTAATGTGCCCTACACCAGTATGCAAGGCATGTTTAGGCATCAAGGTAATTGAGCTGTCCTGACTCCTGAATTCCTTGAGCACCTTGGTGAACCGTAGTTGCTTTGGTGGAGCTTGAAATGAGGACTGCTATCACATCTTCCTCTTGTTTTCTAATCTTGATGTTCTCTTTTCTAAGAGTGAATAAAGCATGTGGCAATATGTATGAAAACAGATCTTGTAGAATTCCAGCTCCCTCATATTAATTGGTGCAGTATCCAGAACTTGAAAGAGTAATTGGTTTCTGTACTTGGGTCAAATGCTTGGTCAAACTTTCCTTGGAGAATGAGGAAAGATAGCTGAACTGGAATGTGTTTTAGAAGGGAAGTTTCATTAAAAGCCTTATTTGCTATCCTTTTGGCCTTGGATCCAACAGAATTGACCTTTAGGCTCTGTTTGATTTGCGAGAAAAGGGTGGGAAAGATGGAATATTCCTAAAATATTCCAATTTCCCATGTTTGTTTTGTGAGATGCACAGAAAAGGGATGGGAAAATAGGGGGATGCACTTCCTCAAAAGTTGGGATTTGGGGTCACACCAAAACAGTGCGACCCCAGTGGGAAAATAAAGGGAAAGAGTATTAGGCTTGCCCATTAAAGAGTCTGTTGTCTGTCTTCTCCACTTCCTCCACTCAATAGCTACGTTCAAGCTTCCGGTGATCTTTTCAGTTGTTTTTAGTTCCTTTTTATATTTTGAGCTCCAAAACCCAAATAGATATCTGGTGCAACCATAGTAGGCCGTGGCTGCGATGGTTTCCAACGACCAACGACCATGGCTGCCTTCTTCGATGGTCTGCCATATCAGTTGGCCAGCTCTCTCTCTCTGGTGTTTAATTTCATTCTACCATTTTACTTTGATTAATAGATATAACCTGTTTTTCTCAAAAAACAGATCTCCTTTTTTCTCTATCCATCATTTACTCTGTCCCTCGTCTACTACTTGGATGATACTGTTATTGTACTTTCATTTGCTAATGCGATGATTCTCATGAAGTGTTTCCAAACATCATTATCATTCCTTGTATTAGAATGGTGATTTTCAGAAATTATTTCCAAATGCACTCTCATCCTGATAATTAATTATTTTCAGAATTTTATCCAACTGTAGAACAAAGAGATGCCCTTCAATCGTAATAGGTACAATGTGGTTTCAAAGGTCAGAAACCAACAAACAAATCCCAACATAGGCAAGCCAGTAGCGTTCAAGCCCACCTTTAAATCTCCTGTTCTCTAAATTTGCAGAACTGCAGCCATCCACCGAACACCTTTACTTGGAACAATCTCATCCAAACCCATCTAACCAGTACTGATCCCTATCATCTAATTTGGAGCCTGTGAGCAATTGAAATCACTACAGGAAGAAAAAGGATTCATGAATCATGATATTGTAGGTATATGAAAAATGGTGGATTCAATAAGAGTTTGAAGCTTTTTAGACAGATGATTGATATTTGGAGTTAAATAGTTTTCTTTTGAACTCTGATTTATGTGACATATTTCAACATGTTTTCTCTCAATAATCTTCCCACAAACCAAATGATGGAAAGTGAAAATTTCACACTTTCTCATCCCACCCAAATCTTCCCACAAACCAAACAGAGCCTTACTTCCCCTTTCTTTTTCCTAGTTATAGATGTTTTGTAGTTGTTTCTATTGTATTGTGTGTGTGAATGAGTGAATATAGATGGCCCGCTAATATGTAGAGAATCATATCTTATAATTATTCCTGCGTGATGGATATTTGGTTGGAATTTATATTTATATTTGGGGTTTCCGAGTATACAAAAGGGATTCCGTTTGATATTTGGTTTGGTAGGGCTTTATGTTATAGGAAATATCTGTGCTATGTCCGTTTGAGCCTGTGGAGAATCAGGTGCTTTTTAGTGTTGATTGGTTTGTTTTCATTCCTTTTAAATATATCCTAGTTTATATTCCTTTTCCCTTTGTGCGTTTTAATTTTACTTTATTTTATTTTATTATTATTATTATTTTTTTTTTGGGGGGGGGGGAGTTTGGTATTAGCTTATCTTACCTGCCATTCTTTCAGGTTGGTGGTTCACATTTGGTGGAGTATAGTCAGGCAGGAAGCTCCATGCAAGTGGAACGAGGAGGTGCTTGGGTACACAGTCCAGCAGACAATGCAACAGGAATGCAGCTTCCAGGCCCACCGCCACTGGTACCTGGTCATATTGGCGCTGGTAGCCAGCCTCCACGTCCACCACAGGTAAATTAATCAGTCCTTAGCAAAATATATTTTCATGGGTTTATAACAACTTGTACATTTATTGGCTTCCATTTTTATTTTTGGCACAGTTAACTCCTGAGATGGAGAAGGCATTGCTTCAACAAGTCATGAGTCTCACGCCAGAACAGATTAATCTTCTGCCTCCAGAACAAAGGCACCAGGTGCTTCAACTACAGCAGATGCTGCGCTAAATGATGAGCTATTGGCACACAATTACATGGCCAAACATGAGTTCACGTTGCAGTGTTGACTGTACCACTATCTGTTAGACTTGGTGCTAGCACGGTTCACCATCATATTAGATTATTTGGCCAGCCTCAGTGAAGGATCATTAAGAAGTCATCAAGATGATCCGGTGCAAGGCAAGCAAAATTGAGCATGCAAAACTGTTTATTTAGCTTCAATGCTGCATCAGCCAATCCAATGCCGTTGATGGTGATCCACATTGCTGAGGATTTTTCTTGTTGATCTTTAATTTGATTCCCATCTATCTTTGCCGCCCATGTCTGTAAAATTTTATCGTTTCCGAAGTTCCCTCTGCTTAGTGCTTACTACTGTGAATTATATAATCAATATGGCGTTTAGATTTAGAAGATCATACTGGTATGGTATGGTTGCTGACAATTTCTAGTGCAGCTTCCATTCCCTTTTGTCTGGAAGCTGCAGGGTAAGTAGTGCTGGTGGGTATTCGGGAGGGGTCCAGACGTCCAGTCATGGGTATGTGGTACGCATTGCATATGTTTGACTAGTGCATGTATATGTGTGGTCCGCTCTCTGTGCAACATTTGTAGCTTTCGGCTTTCCCACATGTGCTTGCTTTTCAGAGAGCATGTTTCAACATTTGTCCGGTCTTTAGGCCTGTGAGAAAAAGACGAAAGCAACTATAGCCTTAAACCCCACCATGATGGTATTTGGAAGATTACAAAATGGACCAGTTTTTTTAAAAGGGATTTCGGTTCTGGACTAATTCCTTAATTAGTTTGGGAGATTTAAGTCCTCTTTTACAGAGATATCTACTTAGTACTTAATATAATTAACTTGTGCAGTCAAAGATGTTGCCCATTGAAATATAGTGGGGTGGCTGAAGTCAGCCTGATGGGGAGAGTTGCATCATGTGTGCAGTCTGACCTGACGGGTTATATACATAGACACCAATGGTTGGTTACAGTGGGATGATTAGAGAAGGACGTAAGGGCAGTAGGAAGTCATCTGTTTTGTTGGTACATAGACATCAATGATCACAGTAGGAGTGAATTAGTGCGAATTGAAGGTTCTAAAAGAGCGAGAAAGGTGAAGATAAAAGAAAACATGATTTAAACTAGTAAAAATTGCTCTTGAAGTCTTCTTGATAGAACATAATAATGGCTGGACGGTATTCTCGTTAACAAGTATCCTTAATCATAGGCCATACAAAAATCGCCTTTGCGCCATTTCCAATTTTCAGTATTTTGCTCATTGCTTAGGCAATTACGCAAGCGTCCCAATATCACCTTTTGTTTGTTCAATTTTAATCTCAGTGTAAACAGGTTCTCATTTTAATTTGCCTGCGCAGTTATCATGAATGTTGCCACCGTATTATATAAATAGGTTTATAGGAACCGTCTTGATCTCCAAGGACAGCGTTGTACAAGTCTATGTTTTATTAACTACAAACACAATGTATCATACGTATCAAGCAAGTATTTTGGCTTCACTTTTCGGGATTGCGACCCATGGAAACAAATATCACCATCAGCACTGCACCGCCCTTGTCAGCGTTTCCAATAACCACTGTCCCGAAAATCATCCTTCAAACTGAATGGGAATTGTGTTGTAGGACTGTTGGAAACAAATATCACCACCAGCACTGCACCGCCCTTGTCAGCGTTTCCAATAACCACTGTCCCGAAAATCATCCTTCAAACTGAATGGGAATTGTGTTGTAGGACTGTTGGAAACAAATATCACCACCAGCACTGCACCGCCCTTGTCAGCGTTTCCAATAACCACTGTCCCGAAAATCATCCTTCAAACTGAATGGGAATTGTGTTGTAGGACTGTAATACCATAAAGGTTGACAAAATCAATCTAATGTACCCAACCAGATTGAGGGAAGCCACGTCAAAGCCTATCGCTTTTTATCTTCTTCATAGAACTTTGTACCGGTGGAATAAATAGTTTGTCACCCTTGCTCGTTTTCCGGATTTGATGAGCTAAACAAGTCCTAAACACTAAGAACGGTTGATGAATGAAGTCTAGGGATAATACTTAGAAATGATAAGTTGCTAAAGAGCTACTAAAGTTGATTATGACACTTTTCTTTTCTAAATCTGCTTATGGTTTAAAATAGAGATGCCCATTTAGAAAATAGAGCTGTTGGATTCCAAGGAGCAAATGCCAGGACTAAGATTAATGGAGACTTAGACGTACGGAGAGGTTTATTGGAATCAATCACTTTGAGAGAAAGAGAGAGAGAGAGAGAGAGAGAGAGAGGTCAGTTTTGGTGTTCATCTTTTGTTGATATCACATGTGATCGATTCATATATAGATAAAAGAGATGCAACCAATTTACCCTTTTATTCTGCATTTATGGCATCCTTGCCATGAGATTGGTTGCAAAAGCAAGTTTCAGCCTTGTATAGGAATAAAGATAAACGTGGACTTCGGTCACAGTGAAGCATATGATGTTTATAGGTATGCGGAAGATTTTGAGTTTTAATGATATATGGAAACAACAAAAGCTGTCCCCTAAGCTGCAAATTAAAAGATGGTGGGAACTGGGAAGGGGATATATATATATATATATATATCTATGTCAAATTTGGGTTGGATCCCGTCCAAACCAGAATCAATTTAAATGGATTGGGCAGACCAATAACATATATTGGACCAGTCTAGATTTAATTGTCTAAAATATTTATTGGATTGGACCTGGTCCATTCGTAATGGGTTTATATAGGATTGGGTCAGATAGAATCAATATCCGATCCATTGATAGAAGATAAGAATGCAGGTGTCAATGGATCAAGTTTGAATTGGAACAAATTTAAATTAAAACCAATTTGAACAGATTGGATAATCCAAACATTGAATTGAACCGGTCCAAAGTATTCATCGGATTGGATTGAACCTGGTCCATTTCTAATGAGCTCATATTGGACTAGATCAGATTGGACCAAATCCGGTCCAATTGATACCCTTACACACACAGTGCATGCTTCTCAAATCATGCTTATATACCAAATTGCTTGGTAGGGGTGCAAATGGATCTGATCCGACCCAAGGTCCGATCTTGTTTGGTTGAATTCAGATCACCCTAGTTTAGATCTTTGTATCGGATCGGATTCGGATCACCCCTAACCGATCCGATATATATGCTATATATTTATTTATATAAATATATAATACATATGCATATATATGTTATTTATTTATTTATAAATATATTATTTATATTGTATTTTTATAAACTTTTTTATAAAAACATGTACATATTATGAAAGTAATTAAAAAATACTAGTATTTTTTGTTTTTCCTTATTTAAATTGGTACATTTTAATTTTCTTTTAATAATTTACTAATTTTTAAAGAAAAAATCGAATTGGATCAAATTCAAATATCCAACTCCAATCATATTCGAATTCAAATCCATGTCTATTAGATCCGGTTGAATATTCAAATCAGACAAGATCTTCAAGTAACAATATCAAGTCGAATTCAGATATACCCTTATTCGAATCCAATTCAATCCATTTTGCATCCCTATTGCTTGGTAGAGTATTTACACGCTTATATACCAAATTGCATGCTTTTCAAAACATAACAGGAAATGAAGAAATGATTTGAATCAAACATATAATACATGAATATTCGTATTTTCATCTTGATGGTAGTTAAGCCAATGGAAGGCTTCCTTTTGTGGTTTTCTGAAAAGTTATACAACCACACGCATCATGAAGGCAATGCAGCAGCTGATCGATTAGCAAACAAGGGCCAGAATTGCAACCAGGAGTTATCTTTCTTTTCCTTGGGAGCTTTCTTTTCAGTTCTTCTGGTCATGTGTCAAAAAAAATAAAAAAAGTTATACACTGCTTCATAACGATCAGTATAAAAGAATTGGCAAAAGAGTTGGAGCTTAGAATAGTCTGAAAACAGTATCCCTTTGTCTGAATTAATGTTGTATGTTTACTAAATAGTCATGTGTTTAAATCTCATAGATATTATGTTTAAATCATTTTGTTTATTATATGCAATATAATAGCTATTTTTCCATTTTATTAGTAATATAGAATAATACTCTGAGGTCATTTTTAATTAAATTATTAATGCTATTAATATCCAAATCCGATCTGTATCCATAATGGATCAGATTCGATTAGAATCCAAAGGCAAAATTTGGAAAGAGTGCAAATACAAATATGTATAATACAAAGAATTACAAAATAATACCAAATATAAGTTTTTGCACTCTACAAATTTGTATTTGTAATCCTTTCAAACTGTTTGGAAGGAGTACAAATACAAATATGTAGAATGCAAATACATTCAAAATAATACAAAATACAAGGTTTTGCACTCTATATATTTGTATTTGTACTCCTTCCAAACTGAGCTTAAGGATCAAATTGGAAAGAGTACAAATACAAATATGTAGAGTGCAAAACCTTGTATTTTGTATTATTTTGAATGTATAAAATACATAGAAAATACAAGGTTTTGCACTCTACATATTTGTATTTGTATTTCTTCCAAACTGAGCGTAAGGATTGAATTTGGATTTATATAATATACAATTTGATCCAAACAACTTATAGCTCAAGTTTAGAATCCAAAGACGAGTGATGAGAAAATGTCAAGCATTAACTTGTAAGTTGAATCAATTATTATAAATTCTTTTTAGGGGGTGATCTTTTTTTGGATTTTGAGAGGGAGAAAGTTGGTCAATGGGATTTTGATTCTCATATTCTTTTTTCAGATTTATGTGGGGAGTAGGGAAAGTTTATTTTCTTGGGCTCTTAGGTGGGTAAATAACTTTCCCACTTGGGGGGAATGTTGCCAGCACTTGAATGGGATAAAAATTGACTCTTTTAATAATTGACTTTTATGGATAAAATGATCATTACCTTATTTTCATGGGAAATAAAAGAATATGGATAAATACACTTATCCGGGTAAATCTTTCGTAGGAAACGCTTACCTAGATAAATAACTTACTGAAAAGCAAATATGCCTTAGATTTATCAACACTACAAGAAAATGGGGCTATAGCTACTGCACTTTAGCTATGATCGTAAAAACTGTAGCTAAAACATGGGATATAGCCATGGACAAGTTCATGTCGGTGGCAAAAAGATGAAATGTAGCTACGGACATTTTACCTGTGGTTAAAAGCTGTTTGTCCATGGCTAAAAGGTACTTATAGCCACGGTTTTAAAGTATCTGTAGCTATAAATTACAAAAGTAGAAGTAGACCTATAGCTACGGTCGTTGTGTTCGTAGCTAAAGAGCTCTTTATCTGTGGGTAAAAGCTATAAATTAATTAGAAAATATTATAAAACAATAAATATATTAATAATTAATAAAGTAATAAATAGATAAAAATTAATAAACAAGTAAATATTTACAAAATTTATTAAAATTAATAAATATGATTAATAATTAATAATTAACAAATTATTAGTTCATTACTATTGAATAACAATGATTATTAATGAATGCTATAATGAAAAATAATATTGATAATTAAACTGGATTAATTAATTTCATAAACAAATTATTAATAAAGTAATAGTATAGTAATTATTAATTAATTAATAATAAAGTAATTATTTAATAAATGAATACTTAATCAATTAATAAATCTATGTGCTTCATGGACCAAAGGCACCTTGGCTCACCCATTTTAGTATTTTACCAAGAAAACCCTTTTTTTGCCCCTCAAAATGTAATTTGTAGCTTTTTTATATATAAAAGATAAAAAACTAAAATAGATTAATTAATAATAATTGAAAATAAACAATTAATTAGACATATAATTAAATATGTAAAATGCTGACATGGAACAATTTGACCTATTAGACACGGATGGTCGAGCTGGCCCACGACTCGGAGGAAAAAACGATTCAACCTCTTCATTAGTTTTTAAAACTAGGGCTGTTCATAACAAGACCCAAACCGACCAAACCGACCAACCCGGTTTGATTCAACCCGAGTTGGCTGGTTTTTCTTCAGCACCGATCGGTTTCGGGTTACAAAAAAACATAAACCGATGGTTTAGTTCGGTTTCGGTTTTTATGTGTGAAAACCGAAACTGAACCGACTTAGATATATATAATATATTTCAGATATTATATATATATATCTGATATATTTCAGTTTTAATATATATTTCAGATATATATTTGTGGATTTCAGATTTATTTCAGAAATATACATATTATATATAAAATTTCTGATATATAAAATATCAGTTTTAATCCATCAAATCATTTTTAATTTCCGGACATCCAGCCTTTGCTTTGTTAGACTTGAATCCTTTACGTTCACACCGAAAGAATCATTTACAAAATCGACCCAAACCGATTCAAACCGACCATATCGGTTTCGGTTTCACTTTTAGGTAAACCGACCAAATCGAATCGGTTAGAAAAACGCCAATAAACCGATCCAACCCAACCCGTGCACAGTAGCCCTATTTAAAACATTGGTTTCATGCCTAGAACTTGGCTCGATCTTAAGCCATAGCCCATATGATGGGTGTAAAACCCGGTCAGGCCCGATTCATTATAACCCTCGGCTTACCACGAAGTTTCCCTCTCCATTGAATTTCCTCTTCCCGCGTGGTCTCTCTCCCTCGCCTCTCTATTGCGAAAAACCTGCAATGAACTCCACCTTCACTATCTTCTCCTCTTTCACTCCATCTCTCCATCAACAAACCTTCTCTCTCTTTCTCGCGGTTTCTCTCTGTCCATGGTCTCTCTCTATCTTTCTATCTCAACAAACCCTTGCGTAATAACTCTGTACCTATGGAGAAGAAGATAACTATGAAGAAATGCACGGTTTCTCTTTCGTTGAAACAAGTTGTGGTAAGATTACAGGAACAAATCACTTCTTTTTTCCTTTATTCCCTTAAACATGGCCAATTATTTAGGGTATTTTCTGGTTTCACACTATCTAAGCCTTTTTTTTTTCACAAAACCCCATAATTACTTCTGTCATTTTGTCAAAATGATCACATCAGTTTTTCCTCATTGTAAATAACTGTTATAGTTTTATTTGATTGAAGAAGAGCACATTGGTTCTAGAAATTAGTATATTTCGAAATCCATTTTATGATTATTCATCTTCCCTGTGTAGTCCAAATAAATATATCTTTATTTTTAGGTCTTGGGGCAGTTTGGAACACAACAAAGGTAAAACCAGGTTCCATTGTTGTTTTTGGCCTGGGGACTATTGGCCTTGTAGTAAGTTATCTGGAAACACCTGACTGGTATCATGATTCTGCACTGACTGCTGAGGAGACTCTAAGAGGTAGTACTTAATTATTGAGGAGACTCTAAGAGGTAGTAAATTATTGAAATGTTGGTGCTTTAGAAAAAATAAAATACAGCATTTTTGTTAAGTTTCTGTTATTTCTCAATATATATTAGTGAAAAAACTAAGAAAATTTTAAGCCATTCTTTCCTTGGATTTAGAAAAGTTTTGCAGCCTTTGTTGAGTCATTAGGACTTCAAATCGTTTTGCTCCCCGAAATGTAAAGGGTAAATACTATATAATAAATCTCATGCTTAAGAAAGGTGTATACAAGGTCAGAAAATTGTATGGATGGTGCTTTAGAAACAAGGATTGGGCAGGGATCAGTGTCTTTTGGGTTCAATTGTAAATTATACATAAGGGGGGAGAGGTAGCAAAGACTGTCCTTCTAAAGGTGTATGTAAACTTCGTATATATTTTATTTTACTGTTTTAGTTAATAAATCTGATGGTTACTTATAAAATAAGAACTATGTATAAAAATACCAATAAATTTGAAGTTCTTAATTAGCAACCAATGCTAAGACTAAGGAAGCAAAAGTTTAGGCAATGTGGGGAATTAATATAAATTTTGAGAACGCAAGAGAGGATAGATAGATGGGTCCATGATAGATTGTAACTTGTAACTTTTAAGGTTTGAAGCTGACATGGATAAACCATTGGTGCTGCCAATCTTAAGGAACCCCAACTAGATAGATGTTTTGGATTTGATTAAATCAACCTTCCACTTGGCACGATTATAGCTTTACATTAATGACTTAAGAAATTCATTGGTTAACAACTACTGAAGGAACATGGCAGCAAGAGAGATCCAAAGCTCTGTATCACTTTCTATTTTTAATTGAGTGACTTGGGCCAACAACCCAATTGGTTGAGTGATTTTTCTTAATCCAGCTTCCTTGGCAGTATTGCATTTGGCAATTTCGTCATCAATTATGCACACTCATCTCAAATGCATACATTGGTACTTGGTGAAAATGGCATACTACCTTTTTTATTAGAAAATTTCATGTGCATGGAATTAGTCTTCACATCTCTATCATTCCTAGAGATCTATTGTCAGTGGTTTGTCTTAATCCAATTAGCTACTATCCTTTGGAGGATAATCATAAAGTGATGTGCAGCCTCATATAATCTATAAAATATAACTGATTTGATTTGATGGTGGCCCATTTAGAATGACTCAGATGATCCATATTGATTGATAACCATACCTCCAACTCCATATGGCCCTAATGTAAGGGGTGCGGGGTTCTACCCCTGATGTAAAGGGTGCTCTGGATTTTTCTTTGATCTTAATTTTAATCAGCTTTTCTCATTATCCATAAAAATATATATATAATTCTCTCCCCATTGTAAACAGTTTAGAAAGCATAGATGAGAACATGCATATTCTAGAACTCATGGTTTCTATGCTGATTTCTTCATTATACAT
Source organism: Nelumbo nucifera (assembly GCF_000365185.1). Next base: position 1,076,117 of record NW_010729113.1, on the reverse strand, counting down.
CTATTACACATTTTTAGAACTAAAATAAATATTGACTGAAAATATTTGAACCAAGAAGCAAATCCCTTGTCACTTAAAACAATTATTAATATATTAATTAAAAGCTGTCCGTTTATAACTCAAACATTGTTGGATATTTGATAAGTGGGTATTATGTGGAAATTTTAAGGAGAAAATTAAATATGAAGCAACAAAACATAGATTTAGTTGTTGATATGGTCACTTAGCACCCCTCCAAGTAGGAGGTGTGGAAGCAAATCCACAAAACGGTTGTCCATGTTATGGCTAGTAGGAATCGCATGCACCCTGCTCTGCCCCATCCCTTGATTGGCTTCAAGCTTAGCTGAGTGTAGCATTTATGGACTAAGTCCTACTTAGCTAAGCTTGATTGAAGTCAATGACTTGATTACACAAATCGCAAAAGATGGAATACTAGATTAATTAGTAAGCAATTTTTTTTGTCAAATGTAGTATCAAAGATTCTTGATATAAACCTAACAAACTTTAGTCGGGAGGATAAGTTAAGGTCAAAATATATATAGCTGAGCTTCAATTGGATGGAGCCCTATTTCTCTTGAGATCTATGCCTTTAATTTTTATCTTCTCTGGAGTCTTGCCTACTAGCACTTCAACAATTTTTCTTCTAGAAGTTTTAAAGCATTAGCTCTTATGGCACTTTGAGGAACCAAATGTGAGCACCTAGTTATGGTAGGTCTTCATGACACTTCTCTTTTAGTTTCTAGTGTTGGTAGGTTCTTCATTTTACTTGAGAAATAATTGGTTGCATTGCAAAGATGGCTTACAAATTGTATTTATTTTTTTTTTTACAAAATAATAACTATAAATTGACAAGATTTTTTGAGTTAATGTTGCAATTTGTTTGTATTATGAATTGTTTGAGTGGTAAATTCATAAAACCACTTCATGGAATTCTAATATTTTCTTGTTATATTTTTATAGGTTGAACTGAAGGAGCAACTTTAGATGCTTGGATGGAGACATGTTGGATCAGATTTTCAAATGTTAATTGTAGATCTTCAAGCAGTTTGAAATTTATAATGTATTTTGAACCTATGGATGTATGCAAATTGTACTTGAGATGTAACTTTTTTACTTTTTATAATGGATTCTATTATTAGAAATTTGTGTGAAGGTTTTATGTAATGTACGAATGGACCTATGCCCCACAGATGGTGCCCCATAAGCACATCTCAGTGTGCATTGGGAACATCTCACTTTTTTACTTTTTTAAATTTAATAAATATATAATATTTCTTAAAAATATAAGCTATGGTAGCGATCTTAATTGCCATTATAGGTCTCAAAAAAATACCACCATAAGTTTGCAACAATGGTTGGGATATAGTTATAGTAGCAGTTTTATGATCTATACCGCCACTATATCCTGGCTTTTGTTACAAATGCCTTCAAAATCCGTAACTAAAGATTAATATGGGCTATAACATTTAGCTACAGATACTACAGAATCCGTAGCTATAGGTATTTTTTTTTTCTCTACTTCTATTGTGGTATAGCTACGGCCACCTTCAAAATCCGTAGCTAAAGGTTATCACATTATAGAACATCTAGCTACGGGCAACATAGAAACCGTATCTATAGGTGGTTTTAGCTACATTTTTTGTCCGTAGCTATAGATATTAATAGTTGTGATCTTGGATTTTAGCTACGGACAATAACCGTAGCTAAAGGCAACTTTTAGCTACGGACCTTACCATTTGAAGTTATAACCTATAGCGAACATCACATACGGTTTTTTAGACTTGTAGCTACGGTTTTGTCTGTAGCTAAATGTCTACTTTCTTGTAGTGCAATCCTCAGAATTGTTTTATTGATTTCCCAAATATATTTATACCCACTCCTCTATAAACACCCTTTTTCCATTGAATCGGGAATTTTTCCCCTTGGTACTGGCCCGAACTATACCCACTCCTCTATAAACACCCTTTTTCCATTTAATGCATTGTTTTATTAAACGACAAAAGCAATGCCGAAAGACTCCGACCTGACATAAAACTAGAGGTGTAAAGTGGGTTGTACCGCCCTCCTTGGTGAAAATTTTGGGGGTTGGCCCGGCACGGCCCATGATCCAGGCCCGTGCTGTGCCGTAGGCCCATTGGGCTTGGGCCGAATCATATTAGATTGATTTTTTTGACTTTTTTTGTTTTTGTTTTGAAATTTTTGATTTAGAAAAGTAAAAGTGTAAAACTAAAATATTTAACTTTCCTTTGAACTTTGAGAACTATTTGAAAAATTAAGAAATGAGAAATCTAATTTATCTAACACATAAATAAAAAAAAATACTTAACCAAATAAGAATGATGGAATAACAAATTGGAAGAAAAATAGGAATTTTATTTCATTTAAATTTGAATGATATAAATTACAAATACAATGATTGTTAAAAAAAATAGCAAATAAATTAAATAAAATTAAAAAATTTACAATAATTTAAAAAAAAAAAATTTCTATACAACTAATCAACTTCATGAATCATGATTTCATCATCTGCTTCAGGTGAAAAATCCGATGTAGTATCATGCCCTCTGTCTTGTAATCTATCTTCTGCATCTAGCCAATCTTTAAAGTAGATGCACATTTCTATACTTTCATCATTCATGCATCTTTTCTTGTCGTCCAACACTCTGGTACTTGCACTAAAACAAGACTCCGATGGAACTGTAGACACCGAAGGGGTTAGTAGATCACGTGCCATGGGCAAGAACTGGGTAATTTTTTGAATGTTCACTCCACCAGGCTAAAATATCAAAATTATTTATTCCCTCACCTAAACTAGAAAAATTTGCTTGTAGATAAAAATTAAGTTCAGTAAATGAACTTGTTGTAGAAGTAGCAGATTTCTACCTTCTACTTATTAAATAAAAAAAGTTTTTCTCTTCTACTATTGGGCTTAAGATCAAAAGTAGAAGATGCTGTACAAGTTGTAAGAATATTTCCTACTGCTTCAGATTCATATAAACTGTACATGTCAAATAACAAATTATTAATTTCTTCTTTTTTATTTCCAATTTCAATATTCATATTTTTCACAATACGTTTCAAGTAAAATATCTAAACCATATTTCCTAATCTTAGGGTTTAATATTATAGCTAAACAATAAAAGGGAGAAATGTTCTCCCAATATTTTTTAAATTTATTTTCCATTATTTTCATAATACATTTAAATTATGAATTATTTCTATATTTTTCAAAACAATCACTAATTGCCATTAATTGGTAAGGTAAATTACAACTAGTTGGATAATAAATACCTGGTAATTCATTAGTTGCATCATAAAAATATTTTAAAAAATCTTTTATACAAACTACCATTTCCCAATCTTCCTCAAATATAATATCATTAGGCATTTTTGCATTATAAAAATCAGTAAGAATTTGTTTATGAGAAATACAACTTTCTAACATAGCATAGGTAGAATTCCACCTATGTTTTACATCTAATATAAAATGTTTATATTTTAAACCATAATTTTGACATAAATATTTAAATTATTGTTTTCTTGCCCCTGAACTTTTAATATATATAATACAATTTCTAATTTTAGAAATACGAGTATAAATAATATTTAAGGCATCTTGAATACATAAATTTAAGATGTGACATGCATATCTGATATGAAATAATTTACCATTTAAACATGGTTTTAATTGAGATTTTAAAATATTTATTACAAAATCATTATTGCTAGCATTATCAAAACTAATAGAAAATAATTTATTTTCCATTTCATAAGCATGTAAAGTATTTAAAATGCTTGCAGCAATAGCTGGGCCATTATGTGGCCATTCAAACTTATTAAACTTAAAATTCTTTTATTTAAAAGCTAATTTTCATCAATAAAATGGCCAGTAACACAAATATAACTTCTGTTAAATTTAGATGTCTAAACATCAGAAGTAATTGCAACTTTAGAATTAAGATTTAATAACAAATAAATTAAATTTTGTTTATATGAATAAAAAATTTTTAAAGCATCCGATCTAATAGTATTCCTAAAAACTTTTTATATTGTGGATTTATAGAATTATACAACCATTTTTCAAGCTTAGTGTCTTTAGCTAACATAAATGGTTGTTCTGCATGTACAATGTATTTTGTTAATTCTTGTCTCATTTTTTCTTGTGGATATTTAAATGTACCAAAACTTCCCCTCCTAATTTGTGTGTGTTGTTTCTCTTCTTTTTTTTCCTTATTCCTTTTCATGTGTGAGCAAATGTCTGCTCAAATGGCCAATACCACTTTTGCTACAATAGTTAAAGTTTTTTCTACATTTTTGGCAAACTACTCTTTTTCCCTTCCCCTCAATATCCTTTCCCCTAGTATCAGTACCAGGGGTGAAAGTTCCACTTCCATCAATATCAATAGCATCAGTGCTAACACTATCATGATGCAATTGAATTATCATGATGCAATTGAATATCGTTAACAGTGAACATGTTAGGGAATCGGTTTTAGGAAGAGCTAACCATTTTTTTAATTCTAAAAAGATAAAAATTAATTTAATTGGACTTATCCGAATTGCCAGTTCAAAATCCCAACTTGATTTTAACAGTTAAAACCTTTCAATGCCCAAGCCTCCCAAATTGAGATACTTGAGCTGGTTGAGCAAGCCTTATTTTTGTTGAAACTTCAATAAAATTGAGAATTGGAGAATCGGACAATCAACCAATCAGAGTTACTTAGATTGCATAGAATGTATGAATATGAGAGAGAAAGAAGAAATTAAGACAATTGTTGAATTGGTGTGATGAGATTGATGGAAGACAGGGGCTATTTATAGGAATTGAACATAATTCAATTGCCTAAAATACCCAAAAAACTAGCTATTTTTTAGTTGCTGGGAGGGGTATTTTAGTCATTGTAAAGTTATTTATAAATTTATCCTAACCCCCCCTAAACTAGTTGTTATATAACTGTTGAGGGGGAGGGGGGGGGGCATTTGTATCATTTTTTCTCTCCTTCATAAACAAAATACATAAATACCCTCCTATATAGCTGTTTATAGCTATTAGGGGGGGTATTTATGTAAAATGCTCCCCAAAAAGCTGAAACTAGCCGTTGGACCCCCACGCCCCCAACGGCTAGTTTTTGAACTGGCAGAGCACGACCTTTTATGGGCCCTTTGGGCCATGTCGTGCTGGCCCGTGAACTACGAACCCCGACTCAGCACAGCACGGACCATCGTGCTGAACCTGGCATGGCTCGCAGGCTGTCGGGCCATGCCATGCCATGCCAGGCCGGTCCAGTTTCGTACCAGACTGTTTTATGATAAAACGGGGATATTACTCACAGTTGGGTCACGCTTTTAATGGTTTCCTGGTCGGTTAGCCCGTTCAAACCATGAAAACCGTTATTTAACTGGCACACCGAGTGGTCATTGGGTTACTAGATAGACCACCACTTCAAAACGTCCAGCCCAGTCTGAACAAAACTATATAGGGAAATAAAATAATTATATATACTATAGTGAGTTGCATGAACAAAAAATTGTCCTTGAATGATAAATATGAAATAAAATAATTATATATAGGGAAATAAAATAATTATAGATACTATAGTGAGTTGCTTTCTTCTTTTTGTACAAAATATATAATTATATATTATGCATGTGTGTATACATAAAATAAAATGTAGAATATTTCAATTTGAACCTTTTTAAAATAACGTGCGTTAAAGTCGAACCCATCTTTGGTCTTTTATTATAATTTTTGACTTGTTGCCATTTTCTTTAAATTGAGGAATAATATTAAACAGCCAGTTGTGACATTCTAGGATTCCTGTCTTTTCTTGGGTCCAACCATATCTGTAGCCTGTAGGGCAAAGTTGTATGAACTCGTGTTGTTTATTATATATATATATATATATATATATATATATATATTCTGTACAGTACTATATATGAGTTATGTCATGCATATACCTACTTAGTACTTACTAACTATAGCCCATAGTTAATCTCTTCCCACTAGGTTTAGACAGCCTGAAGCTGTTCCGCCCATAGTTTCATTCAAAGAGTGCAGTTCCGTGGTGTAGTAAGACTAAGACGGAGGAGATGGCTGAAATCGAAGCCATGATACCAACAGACAGACAACAGACCCTTTCCCTTTGTGCGTGAATGTGTTGTTTTGTGCTTTATGTATATGTATGTTGTTGACTCTGTCGTCTGATCAACGTACTAGATAAGTGGATACTACTTGTAAAGAAACAAATGAAAATTTTAGTGGCTCTTTGATTATTTATACATCCCCCAGCTACAGGAAAGAAAGTGTATGGTAGAAAAATTTTCAAACCATGATAATCATTAAGTCCGGCCTATATGCACTAGTACTGGACCAATCCTAACAGTAACTTGTTAATATGGAAGCCATCTTTGTGAATTGAAGGTTGGCTTGTCCGGATCGATGTTATTCTACTTAAGGCTCAGTTTGGAAGGAATACAAATTACTCTCTACTGAGCCTTAAGGTATGGGTATGGTCTCTAGCTAGCATAGCACTGTTGATATATATATATATATATATATATATATATATATATATATATATATATATACTTCAGTAGTGCAATGGATGGTTATTGATGATTCCAATGTCCTGTAATATCCTGAAATTTCAGGATGTTTATTTTAGTTGTTGGGTTTGAAAATGAAAAATCAGGTACCGTTTTTTTTACTTGTATTTTTCAGAAGAATTGAAACGTTGTCTAACTCTGAACCCAAGGGCGATTCTATGGAAAACAAAATCAAGGAGGAGGTTATTTCTTATTTAGAGGAACACCAATTACTAAAACGTCAGAACCATTCATCGGGATTGTTGCACCTAGGGACGGACTAAAACAGATGGTCCCCTCGTTAGCTAGAACCGACTTATTAATAATAATTTATGTGTTTTATTTCATTCCCAATCGCAATTGAAACAGTATGGGCACGGATTTACCCTGACAGAAGCCTATCTCTATCTAAACAAAGCCATCCATCATTATCAAAAGTGCTTTTGGATAACCCTATTTCTAATATGTAGTTGCTTAATTTGGAGGCCTAAAAGGGTTCAAACTGATGTCTTCCACATACACCAGCTCATTATTTGGAAAACCTCAGGGAGAGAAGAAGATATGCCATGCATGATGATAGTCATGTACTGTGTGAAAGAGACGAAAAGGGAATCAAATGGATCGAGAATTAATTTGGATGAATTATCCACAAAGGCTTTTCCAATGAAACCCTCCACCCACTAGGCCACTAGGACCTGTCATTAACTTAACCTCCGCAGAGCTTTTAATAAAATTAATTAGCTAATTTTATCAACTTAACCTTGGAGGGTATCCAAAAATATTAAGTGTGGTTTTTCGCAATCAAAGGCTTTCACCTACACCCACACCCACACCCACTAGGGTGTACTGTTTGCCTTGATTAAACTAGCATCCAATTTATCCCACTTTTACCACACTAGAGATCCGGCTTTCTAACTTTGTTTAACTTGAACTTTTTTCTTTTCCCACGAGGACAAGTATATATAGCTCCGCATATACGAGTAGAAGCTTCTTGTTTAAAGCTTTAGTTCAATTTCTTCCCTAATAAATTTATAGATATTAAAAATGTGCATATGGGCATCTGGAATTTTATGTTACAGGTAAAATCAAATTAAAATAAAAAAAAAAATCTATAAACAGTTGTAAGATGAACTATGTTACATGGAGGAGAGTGTTGGGCAAAAAATAACATATTCAAAAAACGAGTATAGCGAAGATGTGAATGTTTAGATGGATGGATGTTAAAACTAGAAAGAATCAGATTAGGAATGAAGTTATCCGTAAAAACCTAGGAATAGCTCTAATAAGTGATGATAAAATAAGAGAGTAGACTAATACGATTTGGTCACATACATAAAAACAACAATTAGAAAAAGTGATTTGTTACAAATTTAAAAGACTAGAAAGGATAAGGATAGACCAAAAAGGACATAAATAGAAGTAGTAAGAAATGAATTAAGCATTGATAATTTAATAGTAGATATATGTATATATGTCTTTAAATAGAATGGATTAATAAAGCAATAGAAGAAGAAAAAAATTGGAGCAAAGGAACAGAAGCTCAACATTTGATCTACATCCTTGGGCAAAGGAGCAGATGCTCACTAATTAAACTGTAATATAAAGGAAACAAGGTTGAACTGCCTATCTCTCATAGAAAACCCTAAACCCCAGTACACCTAAAGCACTCACTCTCTATGTTCAGCTGAGTGCCAATACAGTAACAAATATGAAAAAACCAAGTCACAACCCAATAATCTAAATTAGGCCTCTCTAGTACGCCATTCTGGATCAGTAGTGCCTCATGAGAAATGTGCAATAAAAAGATTCAAAAGCTTCCCATGAAGCAAATATTGGAGCTTGTGCTTTTTTCATGGAAAAGACACATTTCATTCACACAGCAGAAAAACTAATAATGGAACTTATGCTTCTTATCATCATCAAATTAGGCATCCTCAATATAAAGTTCTTAGTTTCTTAATTACCTGCACACTGGGTACGAAGTTGCAGGAATTATTGTCAGATGGTTTAGAGTTGTATGAAAGGAAAGAAATTAAATTAACTAGTGCAAGATATTGAAAGTTGAGGATCATGCATGCATGATCGATGTTAGCAATATGCTTTATGAAGTGGGTTGGGTTGGTTCCGTAGAGATAAGAAAGCAACTGCCTTTAATTAAGTAGAGATGCATTGAGAGTTGTACACTTTATTGGAGATGATGGCAGCAGCAGTCGTAGTACCTCAACCATCAAACCATGTACAAACAACGTTTACGGCATTTTAAACATATGATGAATTGGGCATGCACCTTCCAGGAACTGGCCGTAAGTTACTACTTTCAATTCTTATTACAAGTTACAACCAATACTAAGTGAAGGAGTGGGCAGAAACTCAATTGGAAGAAAGTAAAATAAAAAAAAAAAAAAAATTCTTTACGGGGTCATTTAACCATAGGATACACTTGAATGAGTAAAGAAATTAGAAAAAAAAAAAAAGAAAATTCTAACTACATAGTAAGAATCAAGAGGTTCAAAAATTTTAACAAAACAAAAATCCACATGGATATTTCGGTCCCCCTACCTTAGTTTGACAACTTACTTTTAAAAATGAACATATTATCAGTAATTTTGTTTTTTCAATAAGAATTGAAGTACAGTAGGCCCCTAATGCAATTAATGTTTTACAAATATGAATGACTTCTAACATTTGATAATATTTTGACCTGAGAACTTGTTCCACCCATTTGTGACTAAAATAATTCAGAGAGGAACTCAAACTATATATTGATCTAACCATCAATTGATGGGAATTTTTCAGCTCAAAATCTTGAGTATGTTCAAATTGAAACTTTTTTTATGGAAATTTTGTAAGTTAAAAAAATATAGAAAATTTGGTTATGGCTTATATCACTTGAGAAATGGGTTATGGTCTGAGGTGTAGTAGAACGGAAATGTAGCTAATACAGAACTTCCCCTCTGATGGACAGTTGGAATCGGCTACATCTCATCCTACTACTAGAGAACTAAACAGCATTGGTTTAAAAGATATCACAGTTAGTTCTTTGTTTTATCTAATTAAAGCATACATATTTTCTTTTTTCTTTGGTATTTTGGTGATATGCCTGAATCCCCATAGGGGACGCCAAGCTAAGGGTGTCAATGGACCGGTTTTGGACTGGGCCCCATCCAGTCCAAAATCAATTTGGATGGGTTAGACGGACCAAAAAGACAGTGGATTGGACCAATCCAGTTCAAAATATTTATTAGATTGGACTGGATCTGGTCTGTCTGTAATAAATTTATTTTGAATTTGGTTGGATTAAACCAATATCCGGTCCATTGATATAAGATAAGAATATAGGTGTCAATGGATCGGGTTTGGATTGAAACCAATCTAAATTAAAATGAATTTGAACAAATTGAACGGTCCAAACATTGAATTGGACCGATCCAAAATGGTCCAAATTATTTATTAGTTGGATTGAACATGATCCATTTGTAATGGACTCACATTGGACTGGATCGGATTGGACCAAATCCAGTCCAATCAACACCCCTACGCCAAGCGTAGCACCACACTTATATAACCCCCTCCCCAAATTTGGTGATAGCAAAATTTGAATCCGGCAGGCCCCATTTCTACTGGAACAAACCAGCTAACATGCCAATTGAGCCTCCTACAGATTTTCTTTGCTCTTTCAATAGTAGGCTACTTTAATTTAACATCCTTTGCCTTTATACTTTTACATACTATAAGTAAATTTTTAAAGAAAGGGAAAAAAAGGAAAGGTATACAAACTTTGTATTGATTTTCATGCCTTTCCCTTCCTTTCCTTACCTTTTCCTTCAAAACAAACATAGCCTAAATGATGACATTAAGCCTATTCTTGAATTATATATATAAAATGGCAGCTCAGTGAATGAGGCTCCTGCCAGTGCAAGGTCTATAGAGTGACAAATATATGCAACTTTACCCTGACCCCTTGCTGATCTATACATAGAGAGACCATTTCTAAGATTTGAACCCTGATCACCTAGATCATAACGGAGCAACCTACCCTTATCTCTAAATTCTTCTAATGCATATATGAATTATGTTGGCAGTCTAGGGTAAAGAATTCCAATCAATAAGGAAAGGAACCTATCAGCCCAATTTTTCCTTCACAATTCATTGACTTTAATGGCATTGAGAAAGGATAAAGTTACTAAATAAAGTAACTTTAAAACAGATTTGAAATATAAGGACCTTTTGGATTCAGACCCCACCATCAGCTAAATATATATGGTTTCTAAGTGCTTTGCCACTTTTAAGCTAAATATGATGTATATATGATATCTGATTAATAAAAATTGATAACCAATCAACTCATATTAAAAGTGGTAACCCACTGCTATTTATGGGGTTTGAATGTATGTATGTATGCATGTATGATACTTGAAATACATGGTTCTAGAAGAGATTTGACCAAACAAAACACTTTTGTGAATTTGAGTACGGATGGTAATTTTTCCCATTTTTTCAATCCCTATGGGACCCGCCCCGAATGGGGATGATTCCCCCCATGGGGACATGGATGGGGAATTTTTCATCCCCGTTGGTTATCCCCTGCTTTTATATATGTATGTATCCATATATGTACATTAATATTATTAAAAGGTAAATTACAAAGACCCCATGTACTATGGGGTTAGCGACAAAGATCCCCATGTACTTTAATTTGTGACAAAGACCCCACTGAACTTTAGCCGTTAGACAAAGATCCCTTCCATTAGCGTTCTGTTAGTTAACTTCGAAAAAAAATTCCATTCAACTGTTTAAAATTTTTTAAATCCACAAACTACTCTTTCTTCTTTATTTGAACAGTGAGAAGACATCACCAACCATATCACCATGGATTTCAATGACCACAACGACAACTAATTTGTTCAATCCTCTTCAATTGGTGGTTTTTGTCCTAAAAAATCACATGACTGGTGATCTTGCTGGTTGTTCCATTCTTTGATTTCACCCTGATTTGCTCAATACTCTTCAATTAAATTGGTGTTTTTTGTTCCTTGTACCATTCTTTGCTTGATATAGTAATTTCTTTGTAAAAGGTAAGTAGCACTTTGGTCTTTATCTTGTGAATGATATCAGGAGACTTGGAAAGAGGCTAGTATTGCAGGTCTTTTGGCCATCCTATTCCACTATTCGTGTGGGTAACTGGTGGTGAATGTTGAGGGTGAGTGGTGATCAACACTGGTGGGGGGTAGAGGCGGAAGCAAGGGGAGAGGAGAAAATGGTGATTGGTAAGCAACAAAAAACGGGGAAGGAAAGCAAATATTAGATTAGGTTAGGGTTTAAGAGAAAAAGGGCAATAAAAAGAAAACAAAGAAAGTTCATGTGAGTATTTTGATAATTTAAGGCATTTTGTCATTGACTTAACGGCTAGGGCGTATTTGTCACATGATAAAAGTTTAGGGTGTCTTTGTTGCAAACTAAAGTAAAGGAGGTCTTTGTCACTAACCCTATAGTACAAGGAGGGTCTTTGTAATTTAATTACCCTTTTTAAAAAATACGCTTGAATATGTTTGAATATATTTGTATTTTTTAATAAGATTGTCGATTTTAACTATTATATTTTTAACTTTTTAAATGAAATAAAAAGAAAAAACAAAATGATTAAGATCATAAAAAAATCACGGGAAGCCTTGTGGGATAGGGATGGGAATGGGACAGGGATAGGGATTTTTTCAAGTACAAGGATGGGGAGCCACTCCCATCCCTACCCAGCCCGCCCCCTTGCCATTCTTAAATTTGACGAATACCGCCTTATTGATCACCTCTTTTTCAGTAGGGTCATTTACTAGAACACCCCTATAATTTCAAAGATTTACTTAAACTTACCCTATAGTTTGCATTTTACTAAAACACCCCTTATAGTTTGCAACCTATTTACTTAATCGACCTTTCATTAAGAATTGTTTGTTTTTCCATCTAAAAATAGTAATATGATCACCTAAACTAAGTTGAAAATGTTCAAGGGCATGGACCCATGGTTGTTTATTCCAAAAGTACCCCTAAACTGAGTGAAAAATGTTCAAGGGTATGGATCAATTGTTGTTTATTCCAAAAGTACCCCTAACACTTTTTTTTTGTATAAAAAACAAAGTATATATTTGGTTCCATTTACATTTTTTCATTCAATGTTTATACTTTGTTTACTTGCAAAACCGAGAAAAGTAATAATTACAACCGTTTATGACAATTAGGTGTCGCATCAGCATAATAATGAAACAACGCCTAACTGTTTGAGGAAGTTTTACAAAATAACTTCCCCAAACGGTAGGTGTGCATAGAAACCGAAGACACCTTTTGCTATTCTCGATGTGTACAGAAGAACATGAGAGGGGAACTACTGAAGTGGTGCCAATGTGGCAACATTTATTTTATAAATGCCCACAGTTCCAAATACCCTCAAAATTGACCAAATAGAGAAAAATGGAGTGATTGTACATATTTTATTAAAGGCAAAAATAGTATTTTTGTTTTTTATTTATTTTGATTAAATTTATTTGAATAGATGTTGAGGTTAAAACTGCCATTTTCCACTTTCATCTAATGAAAGATCGATTAAGTAAATTGATTACGACTATATAGAATAGGTTTTAGTAAATTTTTGGAAGTATAGGAGATGTTTTAGTAAAGAATCTTTCCAATATAATGTATTTCCGGTATCTATTCCTTACATCATATCATAGATATTGCCTCGGTATTAATTGCACGTGACTTGTCGCTTGTTAAAAACCAAAATTCATATTTCCCAACTTATATGGGAAATTCCAAGCAACAATGACATTAATTGCTTTTGAAGGGTCTCCCATCTGCTGATTCGACGCTATAACTAGTGTACTAAGTAATGAGGAGGATGACTTAAAAGGTAATGAGGAGGATGTGAGACATCAAACATAGTAAATTAGTAAGCATACATCATCTCTAGCTTTATCCAATTGTTGCTGATTGGAGGAAAGAGCCTCTGGTTATCTATGCTTTCTAAAATCTAACTAGACAGGTTCAACTCAGCAAGATCTCTTAATCCCTTGAGAGTGGTGATATATATAGAGAGAGAAAGAGAAAGAAAAATTATAGGATTTAGGGAAGATTCTTTTTCAGCAGATAAATCCAAAAGGAGAACTTTAAGCTTCCATAAGCAAGCTGAAAGAGAAATATATAGCTTTTCACAGGTGTTGCCTCCTCTGAGGATGTGAGGATGTGTGGACTGTGGATGCACCTTAATTAAAAGTGCTTTCATTATTTGCAATGCCTGGTCCTAGCAGGGGCACAGGGAGAGATGCCACGGTGTTACCTTCTCTGATCTGAACCTGCCTTTGGCTTTGCCAATTGCCTTGCCTCTGTCTGAGGTTTTGCCTTCTCTGGAAATTCGTGGCATTGCTTTCTCTCCTGAGGCTGTTGAGGCACCTTCGTTTTAGTTTAAATTACTCTGGGCAACCAATAATAATCCAAAACCCTGCCAATATTTTAATTTGTAAAGTACACTGGCATCATTGATCTCAATCGCTACTTTTACATTGAAGGGAATAGGGGATAAAATTAAAATAACTAGTATTCTTTCTCTCAAATGCCATCAAAGTTAACGATGTAGCATTATGTTATCTCCTATTTTTCTTTTGCCTGTTGGACTTTAGTACGTTAATGAATTTTTCTTTTTTGGTTAGTTAAGTTAATGAATTTCCAGTTTTCCAATTGCCAAGACAAAAAAAGCGAATGCCTGAATTTCCAACGCGTCAGACCACCTCTTTGATTTTCGTATCTAAACCCTAACCCCTAAGTCCTAAGCCCTAACCCTAAAATCAAAAAATTATAAAATGCATTTGCTCGGAACGCAAGTCCTCCGATCAGGTCGGAGCCGAATATTTCCCATGAAAGAGAAGTACGTTTCTAGGTTTCCTTGAGCTACAATCCGAAAGAACTGTTTTATTAAGGCGTTAAAAACTCTCTTATTGACAGTCCATCATCAGACAGGTTTTTTTTTTTTTCTTCTTTTTTTTTTTGGGGGGGGGGGAGGGGGGTAAAAAACGAAAATTCATTTAACACAGAAACAGTCTGCAACTACAACGCTTAAAACGATTCCATCAACAAGGAGAAACGAACTGAGCCAGTTAGGGGGAACAAACAACTATTCCCTTCTAGCTAGCAGGACAATTCAAGCAAGCCAATCTGTGAGTAATACCATTCGCTGTTCTGGGGGATATACTGAATCTTTATCTTCTCAAAACACTTCAACATTTTCCTGAGATAATCAAAACCAGTCCAGATTTCTTTTTTTTTTTTTGGAGGGGTGGGGGTGCACTGAATCTTCATGTAACGGCGTTTGAACAACATAATGATGTCACAATTAAAACCTCCAACCCAGCTTACAAAACATAAAACCAAATCAACTCAAAATCTCTAGTAGTGTGATTAACGCCATTTTCACTTTGTTTCTCATGATATTAGTTTTGGTTGAAATTGAAAATTGACCCCAATAGACTAACTAAAGCTTTCTAAGCCGTGAAAAAGTATTTGGAATGTCAAACGACTAAAAGAGAAATAGTTTTAAGAGTGTAATATATCCATTTGATCAGAAACCCACAAGTGTAATAAGCAGAATAAAATCCATGTTGAGTAACCTTTTTCTAGGGCGAAAGTGAAGAGGGCATCAGGCAGGCACCAGTTGGTGAAGTGATCTGCAAATTAAACCCCAGGACCAGGAGGAGGACGGCTTAGGTGTTCGACATACCGATGAAATGCAGTTAAAGTTATCTTAGAAATTTATTAACAGACAGAGCCCATCATGGAGAAGAGACATGCATGCCAAGTACATTATACTCGTGGTGGAAATGACACAGGGTCACCTCGGTGATTGAATACCAACTTACCAAGAGAAAAATGGCAGAAATCCAATCGAATTCCAGATGGAGGATATATAGTAGAAATAAAGCTGCATATCCGCTATTGACTGGATGAATACTTTGGGTCAGAACCAGTCCTTTATTACAACAAGCAAGTGCAATACTTTACACTGCAACATCCCAAACCCAAACCTCCAAATCAGGAATTTTTATGAACGGTGATGGTCATCGGAGAATTAACGAATTCGAGCAAACCCTAGAAGAACTATTTAAGCGGTATAAGATCGAGAATCAGATTAAACCTTACCAAGGTAAGGACTCATTAATGTGGACGCCATTGACCGTTACACTGAAAACTGCATGGAAAAGGAGAAAAACTAAAGAAAAAAAAAGAATCCTTTCCGATGGGGCTAGGTGTGGAGGATATGGCAAAAACATTTTGCCCCTCAAGATATCAAACTTTCTTTGGAAGCCACTAAAAGGAAAACCGCCGGTAGCTAGCGTACAAGGCTGGTGGAATCCCCTTGTGCTCCAAATGCAAATGCTGTGTGAAAAGGATCCAAATAGAATCCAACGAGCACTAGTTTACTACAAGTACTAGTTCTTGTGACAAATTAAGGTGTGGAGAGAGAGAGGGAGGTATGAGTAAAGATGCAAATCCCCCGGCCTATATAGTGCTTTAATTAATGGGGGCCGCCGGGCGCTGTTAACCCACGCCAAGGAAAGGCCAACAACAAGAACCAACTTCACGGTTCTGATTGAACTCGTCCCTGTTATGCAGCAAGACTACACAACCTCCATGGTGTGCATCTTACCGGTGGGAATGAGATGATGAGAGTACAGAGAGTGCAACAGAGACGTAATTGGGGTAGCGACAAGAGGAACCCATTAACAGATCTTTTGTGCTAGCTGAAGAAGAACTCCCCAGAGAATGCAAAGAGCATGCGCGACCTGATAGATGACCGCTCCCAAACATCAGAGTAATCCCCTCCCATAGTAGGTGTGATTGTATAGCTGGGATGGTCAGGCGTCCGCCCAGAGGTCAGGTCTATACCCCCCCCCCNCCCCCCCCCCCCCAGTTTGTAATTTGGGTTCGAGTGAGGATTGTAAAAGCATTTGTACAGGGGGTAAAGAAGGTTGAAAGAAACCCCCTTCCCTTCTAGCTATACCTATGTTTTCAGGCTTCATTAGAATTTTAGGTAGCTGGCCACCCACCCTTCCTTCTACACCTGGAATAGATTTAGGGTGCAAAAGAAAAAGGTGTCTATCTATTTGATAATAGTGGAAACCTAGCCAAACATCCGGGTGGTTTGATTTTTGTACCATTGTTAATTACTACTTTAAAATTTCTTTTATTTTTTTATTCCAATTTTTATATTATTATTATTTTTTAATGTAGCAGATACCTGCAATTTAAGTAACAAAAATACTAAATGTGTGGGCTCTCCCCAGTTCTTTCTTTTTTTATCGTTAATTCCCAAACTAAACAGCTTATTACTTTCATATAGTATAGTTAGTTGGGCTTCCTAATACTTTGAATTGGAAAGTAAACCTAGTAAACTGTGCAAATTAGTTAATTTGGTTTGATTTCATAACAAAGTGATTTTGCCCTAGTTGTACTATTATAGTTCATTCCAAACTAGTTATGGGCGAAAAGATATCCAAAAGGGTAGTAAGGTGCATAACTTGGAGAAGTTTCTCACGATCAACTCGGTTGGTATTTGAAATAAAATGGAATCAGTCCATTTTAGTTTTTCTTCACATTTGACAGCAAAAATTCATTTTCTAAAAAGGACTCACAAACTGAGTTTAAGTAAAGCTGAGAAATAGTTCATTTCTTGAATAATTCCTAAAGAGACCATTCTAATTCTCATTAACCACTCTCCTAGTGAATCAATTTTAATTAGATGAATATGAATTTATTTCATTTAACTATTTACAAGTGCTCCATCAATCAATGCAAAAATTCACTCTAATTTGATTCATTTAGAAATTCTCTATATGATTTTTCACCTAATTGACTTAACTAGATGGAATTCAGAATCAACTTAACTAGGATAGAAGAAGAAACCAAAAAAAGAGGTGTTTATATATATAATCTACGCCTGGAGTGAAAATCAGAAAAGAAGCAGATGCATGAGAAATCGTTTAAATACATCATCTAGAAGGTCTTATTACAATAATTTCAATAAAAGTTAGTTATGTTCATTAATTCTTTGAATAACCACATTTCACTTTTTATTCACATTTCTGAAATAAATCTAGCTATACAATTTTGGGAAAATTATTTATGTATGGTACTTGTAAATTTTCACTTACAATCAGGAAATTAACTTATACCCACTAGGTCCTCTTTATATTTAACCTTTGTTATTACGGTTTATGTTAACTTCATCTGTCAAAGACGAAGTGAGTTTTGCTTTGTTTTTCCTCTCCTTACTTGCTTTACAAAGCCCAAATGTATGTTTTTCCAATTCCTATTCTTTCTATTTTTACTCTATTTTAATTAATTTTCCATTTTCAGTTCGGATAACTTGATAAAAGGCTAAGTTCATTTTCAGTTCGGATAACCTCATTCAAAATGGAGTTTGTGCTAGGTTAAGAATTTAATGGGCACAATTTAAAAAATAAGGAAAATTAGTACAAAAGAATTTTCTGCATCATCCGTTGTTGGCATAGGGAATTAGAAATATACTTTTATGATAATTTTCTCTAGATGATAAATACATGGTCTCAAATGCAATGAAAAATTGAAAAATATATCACTTCATTCCAGGTGTACTCCAACTTGCTCATAGCTCTTAGGTAATTCAAAACATTAAACCAGAATTAGTTATATTTATCAGTGGATGTGATACCATCAGTAATAGGGGAATGGCCCTCGCCCTTTGTAGGGCAAAACAGAGCCAACGTCTCTCCCATTTCCCATCTCAACCTACCCAAACAACACTACCACTTGCCTACCCATCCACTTACAAAAGTCACAAGGCCCAGAGAGAGAGAGAGAGAGAGAGAGGATGTCTCCAGAGTCCAGACCGGCTGGCAGAGAAACTGATAGAGAACTTTCAAGCTCCCTTCCCCAACTTAACTCAACTAGCCTCTATATTGCAGTCTCAAACTGAAGTCTTATAATTTCCCAAGCTTTTGTTATCATCTGTCTGAAGTTTTTCATCTCATATTTTCAGTCTTTCTCTGTCTCGGTATCATGTAAGCACCCACAACCATCATTGTTGTTCCAATCTTTATCTCCTCATCTTTTCTTTCCCATATCCATCAAGCATCTCTGTATCTGCCTCTATGATGCCTTTTATGCTTGCAGGAGACCTGAGAGGAACCCATTGGACCTGAACAATTTGCCCGAGGAGTATGGGAGAGACGGAAAACAGGTCATTGAGGAGAGCTCCGCTGTTGGTAGGACTGTCTTTATAATCAATATAAAAAGTACAAAATTGAGAATCGTATATAGTTTCTCTTGGTTTTCATGGAAGAAAGCTTCAATCCAGTTGCTTTCCCAAGTGATAGCAAAGAGTGCAATTTTCCTCTTTCACATACACATAAAGAGACAGCCATTGTTATCTCTTTCTTTTCTTTCCTAGTGAAGACTCAACAAGAAGGATTAGTTGAATGAAACAAGAAAAGGAGAGATTCTGGGTTTATTTCACCACCACTGCTAATATTTCAGAAGATAACAGTTATTATTATGTTTATTTTCAGTTTTATTCATGATATGTAGGAGCAGGGAAGGTTTTGCTCGTTCACGAAATGTCTCACAGAAGTTGCTTTATTTGCCTTGTGTGTAGGTTGTAGGAGAAAGAAAAGTGGTGGAAAGGACGGAAAAGATGAGTACGGGAAGGTCTACGAGTGTAGGTTTTGCTCCCTCAAGTTCTGCAAGTCTCAAGCTCTTGGTGGACACATGAATCGCCATCGCCAAGGCAAGTTCATTTAATGCCACAATTAAAAATTAATCATCACAGGTGTTCATTATGCATGAAAAATTTCCGGTGATATATATTGACAAAAATACATAAATCAATTTCCCATCCACAAAAGCTACTACATAGAGAAGAAACCACTGTGTAAATGGAAGTTCTTAGCATTACTGATTTGAATTGAAGAAAGCACAGTTTGAATTGAAAAGAAAAAATCTCGTTTTAATTTCCCCTCTTTTCTAAGCAAATTTGTTATTGAAGCTGAAATTCTTTCTGGGCTTGGGTCTGATTTGATTTGATTTGATCTTTGTGAGTTCAGAGAGGGAGACAGAGACCCTGAACCGAGCTCGTCAGCTGGTCTTCAGTAACGAAAACTTAGCAGCACAGGGGGTCCCTCATTTAGGGTATGTAACGGAACCACATAACACACTAACTTATGTTTTGTCCACCTTTTTCTTCCTCTGCTCAGCAAGTGTCAATAATTTTTTAATGAATTCTTACTAGAAAAATATAAAAACCTAAACAAATAAGTTAAGATGAGGCATATACAGATTTGGCAAAAAAAGAAGGTATCCTACTGTTTCTTGATTTTATCACTTGTGTAGTGAACAGAGAAGAAAATGGTCATCAACCAAACCGTGAGTTACAGTCATCAAAGTTTGAACCTTCTTCACCCTCTTTTTCTTCTCCAATATCTTCACTTTATATTCACTTTCCAAACTTTTCCTTGTACTGAGTTTAGATATACAGGTTGAGAGATCTGAACCTCGGGGGCAGCGGCGGCCAATTCATCCCAACACCAGCAGCGAACTTTCACCAATGTGGCAACATGGGAGATCCATCTCTACCATACAGACCAGTTTACCCGCCGTCAAGATTTTTTCCGGGTTCTTCATCAACAATTTTATCACCAGTACCACCACCTCAGCCTTACCTTTACGCATCGACTTCTCGCGTTGTTTCATCACTTCCAGTCCCCGCTCAGTACACTCCTCACCCAGTGAACGATTACTTTGTCGGCAACGTCCTTGCTGGCAACTCTCACCCACACTCGAATCAGGACTACGTGCTGGGCTCGGCGGAATCAAACTACACTTGCATTGGGTCTCCTCTGGGACATGGGTTCCCGCCGGAGGATGGAAATGTCCGTGAGATGGGGTTGTCAGCATCGGGTGGTGGAGGAGACGGGTCACAGCGGAATCAGGAGGATGGACTGAATTGGGATGGTAGCTATGCAGGAACGCAGCAACGTCTGGATCTTTGTTCGACCAATCAGTTTCAAGATGGGTTATAAGATTGAATGAAAGCGGAAGTTCTAAGACCTGCAGTGACACGCCATTCTCAAAGATAAACCAAAACAACTGACAAATGGGGTCATGCAAGAAAGAGGAGCCCTTTTTTTTCCTTCCTAATCAATTTAACAGGTTGAAGGCAGCTTTTGAGCTCATATATACCCTCAGCTACTTTGGCTTTGTGCTTGGTTTCTGTGTGTATGTGTGTGAAAGGGAAACTAGAGGTGGGAGATGAGTGGTGCAGACGAACAAGAAGTTAGATATCAACTAAAAGTTTCCAATCCTTTTTGCATTTCGAGTTCGTTTTGCATGACAAAGATTTTCCCCTCTTTTCTTTTACTAATATCTGGAATCTAGCGCTCTCTCTCTCTCTCTCTCTCTCTCATTCTCATTTGGGTATCTTTTAATTTCGTGAAAGAAGCAAGCACAATATTTGAAATAGACTTAGAGAATAACGGTGATGTTCCCTTGTTCCATTACTAATTCTTTCTTGAGATGAACAAAAAACCTTTCTAGCTATTTTCTAACCAATGCTAAAGACAATTACCTCTATAATACAAAAAACATATATTACCAAAAAAAATAATACAAAAAACATAGAAGTTGTAAATTCATTTGTTTTCTCTTATTCTTTTAGGCGGGTAAGCATTTATTTCAGCGTTCAATATGTTTGAGGTCCAGGTTTTCTATTTCCCCTATCTCTTTCCAAGTCCTGAATTAAACCCCATAAAGTAATGGTGACGACACACTAAGAGTTCTTGGCTTGTTTCAACAGACTCAAATCATGCAGCCAAATCAGTAACGGTGAGGAAGTTTAAGAAATTCCACCAGAATGTTTTATATTACAGTACTCATAGAATTTCCCTTCTAAAAGCTAAAATCCTCACAGTTGATCAACTCCCTCTTGGGTTCAAGCACTGTTGGAGGAAAAAATCCGCTGTGCCGGTGGTTTTAGCCTTTCATCAAGGGATTTTCTTTTCTTTGTCTCTTCCTGTAATAATAGGTCTTTTAGGTTCAAGCCTAGAACTAGAAAGAATTCCATCGTTCCATGGCCCCACTACAAGCATGCATACAGCATACATACATACGTTTTTGTGGTGCAATTTTGTTGTATTTGGACACTGAGAACTAAGGGCTGGGGTGTGAGTTGGAATACTTATATCTTAGCTAGGTTAGGTATTTGGGCGTGTGAATTAGAACATTCATGGTATTTTAATTAGCACATTTGCGGTAATTCAAACCTTCGACCGGAAGGGTGTCTTTTGGATTAATATCCATAAGAATTAGGCGATAAATGGACTAACCCAACAATGACAGACTCCCTGCTTTTTCGAATAACTAACCCAAAACATTAGATCTGATGTTATGAATCTTATGATAACTAAAATAATAAAAATGTAAGAAATATAAGTAATCAAAAATAAAAAATAAAGCATATAAAAGTGTAGTTAAAAGTAGAAGTACAAAATCAAATAATTAATAATAAATTACTTTTATCCATAAAATTAACTCTTTTGTGCATAGCATTTTATGATGGTTTGGCTCATATCATCATATGACTTAGTAAATATATTATAATGAGATAAATAGGCCAAACATCCTTTCATCTTTAAACATAAAATAGTTAAAATAAAATCTTTAGAAATTATTATTTTTTTTTGTGGCATCATGCAATGTAATAATAAATAAATAAATAAATGAAATTTTACAAACACAATTGCATAAAATTTTTAAGAATAATTATTTAATGAAACTTAATTTTAGCCATTTTATAGAAGATATATGATAAAATATAACAGTATTACAAATTTAATTTTCTTGAAAACATCTATTTGAATAATAACTGTAGTAGTAGTAGTTGTTGTTCTTAAAACTTAATTAATTAGTTTATATAGAGCCCTATTTGCTAAAATATATCAAATCAATTCTTTTGTTGGAACTTTTTCACGAGTACTCTGAATTTTGCTCGACCAAGTGAATCAATTCTCATGTATCATCCAAAAAGTAGAATTTTAATCCATATATGTTCTAATACATATTTATTCCAATTTATATGCATTTGAATTTCCATGTGAAATTTCAATTCACACAATCCTAAATGCACCAATGGTGCTTGTGACCACCAATTGGTAATCATTACCATGGAAATAGTAATTGCTTGTTGCAACTAATTAGTTGGTTTTAGGGTTGCGACAAACCAAAGGATATATGAGTTGGCATATTAGCGGTTGAGTTACTGCAACAAACATCAGGGATGCAAAGAGCTGGGTTAGGTCAGGTTGAGATCAACCCTAATCCAACCCAATCTGTGGAACCCCCAACTCCAACCATAGGATTGGGTTTGGATTGGGCTCAGGTTGGCCTGATTTTTCTATTTCCTTTTACCAATTAATCATTTCTATTTCTTAAGCATTATATATACAAAAAAAAAATAAATGTTTATATAACATTTATACATACAAATATGAAGTTAGGTTGGGTTTGGGTTGGGACAAGTTGGCCCAGGCCTCAACCCTAACCCAACCCAAAGTTAAGTCAGGTTCAAACTTTTCAACCCAACTTTGTTGGATTGGATTCAGGGTAACCGATGAGGCCAAGTTTTGCAACCCTAACAAGCATCTAATTGCAGTGTTTTTGGGATTCATTTGTTTTTCTTATTTGAGTCTTTCATTTAGTCAACCTTCTATTTGAAACTATTTTAATGTATCATTTGTCAGATTTGAGTTATAAGTACATTGATAGAGATAGAAGCTTCTATGTCAAAAAATTTACCTGGTTGTTTTTTCTCCATTACCACTTTTACCTATGTGTATTGAGTTTTGTGTGTTGGTAGTGACATTTTAGTTCCACAATAATTTGAATAGCTTCCTCCCTCTATAGGAAAGTGACTTATCCACCTGGGAGAAGGGAAACACTTACCTTAAAGCTATGTTTAGTTTAAAGGAAAATACAGGGAAAGGAAGGGAAAACTAGGGAAATCTATACAAAGTTTGTAAAGGTTTTCCTACCTTTTCCTTCAAACCAAACGCAGCCTAAGAAGCCAGAAGTGGCCCAAAAATTTACCCAAAGGAATATGCATTTTTGTGGGCCTATAGTTCTTAGAAAAAGATCCTAGGGAAGTTGGTCTCAGCAAACTGCTTGAAGTTGGTTTCCATGAATTTAATATACTTATATGAAAGATATTCCCAATGTATGGCTGGATGTTAATGTGAACATGGTTCTTGCTTGCAGGAGATTCGGGCTCATTGTATATAACTAAATAATGATTTCTTCTTTGTGACAATGTTGCTCTGGCCTTTGGCCTCTTCTTTGTGATAATGTTGCTCTGGCCTTTGGCCCCTATATGGGGAAGGTGCTATAGGCTTTGGCTCCCAAAGTTGGACTGTTATTCGTGAGTTTTTTGAGCTCTCCTTTTACTGATGATTGTATTCAGAGATGAATTATTGAATGAAATCAACCTATGGACTTTCAAAAAAGGTGTTATAGACTTGACCTTGTTAATGGGTTAGTGGGGCTAGGGTAATAGGGAAGCATGTAAGATGTATAGAAAGCCAACCAGCAATCTTAATTAAGGCAGAAAACCTGCCTTTCCTTGGATTTGAACGCACACCTCCTAACAGAGAAGGATGGCAACTGATCACCTACACTATGCATTCACTAACAATAATGATTCAATTTGAACTTTACAAGATGTGATTAAAGTCTATGTTATCACAAAGATGAAGTTCAGTCAATAAACTTTTGAGGTCACAAAAAAAAAAGGAATAACTCCAAAATCTACTCCATCCCTGAGGCATTTTGGTTTTAGTAATCTACAAATAACCAATAGGCTATGAGACAAAGGCGTTGCACTAACGGGACGGGACACTGACTTGATAATGCTTTGTACAATATGAAGTTGCATATCCTTGAGGAACTTCACTACATATATAAGATGTGAGGAAACTTGCCTAGCTAATCAATTATAATTCGCTGTCTCGAGCATAGAGAAAAGCACAAGTAGTCAAGTACAATCAGCATATCCAACTTCTATTGAATGTCCATATGGAAGCATGATTGTTGCCATGAATTGTCAATGTTAACTACTTGAGATAATCAATTTTTTTGAAGAATAACAAGTTGTTTTGTGAAAAGGTGTACAAGAACAGGATATTTTTGAGATAATCAGATTGTTCTGAGGATAAAATATATGATGTCAATGAAGTGCCAATTATTATCAAATAAGATTACGTTTAACTGTTAGCCTGATAAAAGAAGATTATGTAAAACTAATTTAGATCAGTTGTCATTCAGAAAGGATTAAATTGGTTAGCTTTCATTATTCATATACTTTCAATGCAAACTCTTAAATTCTTAATTATAATATAATCCTAATTGATATCAATTGATAATTGATATTTATCTAGATTTAGGTCCCGCCTGATTTGCGGGAATAGGGGTCTGGAATCGGATTCAACTGTTTGATTGGGGGGAATCGAAATCCCATTCCCATTCCTGGTGGATTGGTATTTCCCTATTTGAGGGTCCCCCTCCCTTGAGAATGAAATCTCATTCTAGCTAAATTCAACTTCCATTTCAATTCATGACTGAATCAAACAGACTATAGGAATAAATTATTCCAATTCTGATTCCAACTACAAACTAACCAAACGAACCCTTAATCGGTTAGATAAAATAATGTAACCTTACTATTAATATAGTTGTCCATAATATTTAAAAGTGTTAGCACTAATCTTGAGGGCCTTCAGAAGACAAGATGATGCCAGCTAGAAAGAATAAATGTCTTGACTATTACTTTGTCTGGAAGAGCCTATCTTCTAACCTAGAAATACAACTAAAACATAAAAGGTATTTCTAAACCAAGGTGCATGGTTGATTACGTCCGAATTTTATCCGTGTATAATGTGTATAATTGGGTATATCGAATATGGATCTGATTTTATATAATCCATTTCGATTCAAATTAATATATGCATGTGTTCATATATACCTTAATGTTGTATCTATTAATTAAATTGATTTCAATGTGTTAATTCATTTTATTAATATAATATAATATTTTGTTCATTTTAATTTAAATTATTTATACTATTCAATATCCAATTGCAATGGGAATTCAATTGAATCCAACACAAAGATCCAATGGATAAGATCATGTTTAAATTTGAATATAAACAAATCAAATTTGAAGCTTCCTATGCAGCCCTAGTCTAAGCGATATACATATATATATAAACAAGATCATATATACCCTCTATCATTATCAAGTATGAATCTACATAGCTCGGTATGAGGAAATCAATTGAATAAAAAATAATCACCCATTGGTGTGGCAGGAAGCGGGGCAGTCAACTATCCTCAATATATGCCATGCCAATAAAATGGGAAACAAAAAAAAAAAAGTGGAATAAAGAAATCTCAAAGTGGTTACTCAAGGCTGGAAGAAAACAATAAGACCAGAATATTGCATTTTTGTCTTTAACGCGTGAAACAAATGGAGTTATTAAATGTCACTACCATTTTACAATTTTTTTGTGTTTCAAGTCAAGAAGCAATCCTCTCACTCTATATATACCCTACGACTCATGGTGAAGGTGAACAACAAGTACTCTAGCTCCATTGCAGCAATAAAATCCATAATAGCAGAAGCTTCACTGATTTACAACAATAATTAAAAACCAGCTTGCTTCAAATTGCGAGTCATCCGAGTTATCAGGTAATGTTTTCTATTGTATTTTATGTTGACTACTACATTTATATTATTTTTTTGATATTTTCTCTATTTATTATATACTAATTAATGATTTCTTTATTTTCATTTCTTACATCATTAAAATATTCATTATTGTTTTCTTGATGTTAAATGATGTCATGAGTCAAACTGTTTGTGCACACACATGCAAAAATTACAGAGGAAACCCACTTGGCCATTTGAATTCCACCACAAGGATATATAGCTTTAATATTGTTCTCATTTATGCTAAAATACAACCAAATACCCAAAGCATTTACAATTCACTAAGAGGCACACACATTCATAAGAGTACTTCTTACCAAAACTATTACAGAAAGATCAATAGTGATTGAAGAGATTTACCCTAGTTTGGACAGAGAATGTTCAAGAAAACAACTACCAATTAACTCTTAGACTTTCAGTAAAAGTTAAAAATAATTAAGTAAATAAATCTGTTTAAGCCTTGATTGAGCTGAGGCATACCCAATCTCCTCCTAAGCTTTTGGTACTTTCCTACAACAAAACATAACCGAACCAGCAGACAGCACAGCAGTGCAGCTCAAAGGCCATAAACCAAACCACGAGGCGAATGAGCTGCTACGCTGCCATAGACGCCAAAGCTGCGTGTACACATGATGCTACTACCGCACCTTGTCTACGCAGTCGGTTGGATTTCAATGAAACTCGATCGACAAGTTCAAAGAAAAGCTGAATGTACAAGCAGAACAAACACCTCCCCCTCCCAACGAGAATCAGTGTTGTCGAGGCAAGAAGCGTTCATCCCCTTCATTCACCATTTCTTTATTTCTTTATGATTTATATTTTAGTTGTTTTTTGTCCTTTCCTTCTGATCAAAATAAACTCGGTCACTGTTGCACTAGAAAGAAAGCGATAAATCAGTTGTTGTTCAGTGACTGTTGCAAGTCCTACCACCTCCATCTTTGTTGTACTTTTGATTGCAGATTTTGCTTTTGCAAGTTTAACATGAAATGCAATACAAGCAATCTTTCTCTCTCTCTCTCTCTCTGAAGGTGTGATCCCGAGAGATATTCAAGAAAGGTACAAGACTGTCGGTTGACTGAGATCCGTATAGCTTTGTAAGCTGGAAAAAATCAGTGCAACTTTTGAAGTGTCGAGCTTTTGGGCTTTAAATGTGAATGAGAAAGTAGATTAGCTTATAATTTAATTTCGTCCTCCTTGCTGTAGGCTTTGTTAATACATCTTGTAGGTTGTCAAGCAACAAAGAAAATCCAAGCTTGCATGTAAAAGTTGGCGGCTGCCAACCCCAACTTACATGCAAATAAACAATTGAGTGATTGTTTAAAGCTGCATATGCATGTCTGAGTAAGTGAGCTAACCATAGGCTTTAAACACCCTCCCCTCTATTTATTCTTCTTTATTTCTTTCCATTTTTTTCTCTTTTGATAATTACATCTTTAAGCAGCTTTTACAGAAGTTCAATAAATAACTCTCTCTCTCTCCTAGTTGGCTTCCACTTTGTTCCTTTCTCGGCTAACCTATCTTTAATTTTGGTGGAGAGTTATGGGCCGAGACCCAAGAGAAGAGAATTGTGAAAACTGAATTTAACTGTCTTAATATGTATAGAAACTTTAGTTCGTACTGTCTTATCGGCATTCATGAGTTATTACTTGTTAGTAGCGGCTATTTGGTTTTGGGCGGCATTGATGTCGGTTTTCAGTTTTCGAGATGGAAAGAAAGGCCACAGGACTTAGGAGAGAACTGGACGAGAACAAATCAATCCGACTTCCTTTTTTCTTTTTCTTTTTGTTTGCTTTGGCTGGTGGTCATGTATTGAGATGAAATCCTCGGACGGTGTCAAAACTCCATCAAATGGATCTGTGCAAAATTTGGCTGCATTCAAATTCTTAAATAATAAAAGCCCACAAGAACAGACAACACTCCACGAATAGAAACCCTACTGGGTTTAATATTGGCATCGCATGGTGGTAAATTTCTATTTACCATACGGTTTCTGATATTTGCATCGCATGAGACACAAACCCTACTGAGGCTCTCCGTGGTAATTAGGTCACTAGACGTGCACCCTGCTCTTTCCCCACCCCTTAATCCTAATGTGTGATTTGTAATACCAAAAAAAAAAAAAAAAACACATTAACAAACAAGAATTTTTTTCATAACTTTTATTTAAACACAATTGGGCTGTGAAATTAGATAAAGTTAACATTTATCTACCAAAGCCTCCTTTCATGGCCAGAATTCCAAAATCCACCACCTAGAATAAAGTTATCATGTTGTTATTGTTTGCTGCTGAATACAAATTGGACCTCAAATAGAAAAACAAAAATTTAGCTATTTAAAATTATTTTAACCCATATTTAATTTTCCAATATCCATGAAAAAACTTCAGTTTTTTTTTTTTTTTTTTTTGAGAAAAACCTCAAATGGGTTTCCCACAACTCCACTCACACTTGACTTAGTTCTCTCTCTCTCTCTGCGGTATGTGCAGATATAGATTATAATTCCAATACAGGAGAGACACCCTTGCTACTTTATACCCTTCTGTTTCCCGATTGAACTACATTCCACCTAGAGCCGCCTTCACCAAAACCTGTTGCCAATCTAAATTACCCACCCATCCCCCTTCGTACAAATGGCAAAATCTTTTGCACTCTTTGCCTTTTCCTTCTTTCTGTAAAAATTACACTAGAAAGGTATAGACGAAAACCCTCCTTTCAAGAGAATGACTGAATGAGAACACGTCCACCTTTTCTTTCCTGTTGCACGCCATTACCACCATCACTGCACTTTTGGGTTTTGACAGGTGAGCAAAAAAACAGCAAGTTTTTCTCTTTTCATTGCAGAAGAAAAAACAATCAAGAAAAAGCTGGTCGTATTAATTAATTTGTATCATCTATACAAAAAGCGTAACAACAGAGATATGTTAGAAAAAATTAAAATCTCCCAATGAAAATATGTCAGTATTTAAGCAAAATTCAAGACGAAAACGACTTTTCACATAAACAGAAACAATATGGGAGATGGAAGGATATCTCAACTCTCAAGAGGACTACAGTCTTATGGGCCGTTTGATATCTCAACTCTCCTTACTGGGCGGGCAATCACCAAACAAGATTTGCTTAATTATTTGGTTAGCTCGCTGATCGCTGTCGCTGGTTGTGGTGGTGGCCTCTCACTTGTTCTGAAAACGATGTATCCTTGTCCGTAGTTGGCGCCTTTCTGTTTCTGTGTCTGTGTGTTTTGATCGACTTTTTGGAATGTGTACGCCTTGTTTTTTTAACAGAGCTGTTTGATGAAGCTTCACATAATTGTTTGTGCCCGCCCTCATCAGCCCTCCTCTTGAGTCTCTTGCTCACTGTCACTGCTGGGGTTAATCTAGGGGAGTTGTTTGGAAGCAATGCCTTTCATTCATGGTAGAGTCGTGCTTATCTACATTCGTCCAAACCAAACAAACATCTCCATTTGCTTTAAAGGAGTGTACGTGTTATATATGAGGTGGGTGTGAGACATGGAAAAACAACAAGATAATTTTGGTGGGATGTGATCTGATATCTGTTGTCATTTAGTATTGAGTCTAGATTCTTAGTACAGCCTACAATATACAAGTATGGTACACAGGAAATCCAACACGCTTGTCAGATAACACGCGTTGGTGGGGACAGATCGACCACTGGAAGAGAGCAGCTGCTACCTCTGCTAACTCTCTGCATCCATCGGAAGGTTATCAACAAGTTTAATTAATTATTCAATGACCTTGACACCCTGGACGACCCTAAAATCAAAATCAATTATCAATGCATGCATGTATCCACACTGATTCTGTCCTTAACAAACAGCCGAGACTCTTATGGATTTATGCTACGCCTACCTGCTACTGGCTACTTCCCTGCACCTAGGTGCGTGGGTGTATGTAGGAAATTAAGGGAAACCAAACTAGTTGCTTAATTTACCTCTCTCTCTCTCTCCACTCTTCAAGTAAAACTTTCAGTGTTCTCACACTCAGACCGGACCGGATTTTCAGACTATTCCAACTCGTAGACTTGGTCTAAAACTTACCCAAAAGAAAATACCTGCAGTCTTTGTAATAAGCTCTAACATTTATTGTTTTAAGATTATTAATTCCAATATAATTAAAATGAATTGTTCCCTTTAAAAGATATTCTTTTTTTTTTTTT
>NW_010729113.1:1026202-1045486 GCF_000365185.1 Nelumbo nucifera | reverse complement strand
TGCATTTTTAATTTGAGTGGGTCTAATGGGAATGGTCAATGGGGGGTCTGTGACCCACCCATTGACTAAAACGGCTCTACTGTCGGTCCAGTTCCAGTCCGAGAGAGACAAAACTGCATCAGAGAAAATACAGTCATCGAGTAGAGAAGTAATTAAGTATATGTATTGGTGCCGATGAGCACGAAAATCAGATCGGAAGGTACTACAAATTAACTTGTCTTGCAATGCGTTGTGCCTCTTCTCTCTGGAGTGTGTACAGCAATTCAGATTGATATGTCGCATTCTCATTACTTCAGCACCATTGTTGCTTATGCAAAGTGCATTCTTTTCAACACAGACGTTACTTTTCCTTGTTCGATCGCCCAGCATAACTACTGCATCAGATGCTATCGTCCGTCGCGCAACTGCAACCCCCTTTGTGTCAATTCTATTATATATCTTGCACCCTGTCGGGTGGCATGCATTCAGGCAATAATCATCTCTTCCCATTGCACTCACAAAATGCTCGATCACTTGATCTGCTGTTACAACATGGTAGAGTAGTAGAGATACAGTCATTGATTGAAGAGGGATTGGAACTCCCAAGTTGCATGTACATGACAACTCTTGCCTTCTTCTGATCTCTTTCTATTACCACAGAACAATACATGGATTTCGCTTAATTACAAATATTTTTCTAAACTTATTAACAACTAACACAATTTGATTAAGCAGTTAAGATCACTCATATTGGGTAATTAATTTCGTCCACCATATATACTTCAAGGACACCATAAATGGTTTGTGAAATGTCATCTCAAAAACAATATATTTTCTTTTCAAAACCGGATCAGATCGAATGATCGGACTGGAAAAACCAGGAACCAGTCCTGACCGGTTCCATTTCACCCCAAAACCATTTTTTAGCTAGAAAACCATTGATTTAGTTAGCAAACCACTGACCCAAATGATCGAACCGTTGATTCAGACAACGGTTTTTGACTATTTTTTGTTTTTTATTTTTTGTTAAAATGGGCCATCTGTTTGGACCAGACGATCAAACCATTCAACCAGGGAACCGGTTCCAAAACGGTTCCCTGTCCAGTCCGGTTTTAAAAACCTTGCCATTACCATCATGATGTTGACTAAACTTTCAGTTCTATCACTTTCATGATGTTGACCAAACCAAAAATTTATTAAGAACTCGAGATAAGATACTCAATCAAAATAAATGAAGCATAAACATATCGTTTTTCCTGGGTTATGATGATAAAACTGGATTTTATTTTATAATAATAGCACTTTAATTACTCTAAATTCCATAATTTGTAGGTCTATTTACTACTAGTCAAATAAAACATATTGCAGTATTTTTCTTGGTTTGATGATATGAAGGTTTCTGTTACTACCTTGATATATGTGATATAAAGATTGGGACTAGTCTACAGTAGGCAAGTCAAGGGTAGGGGTTAGAACTTAGGAGCAATCTAGCTAAGATATGAGCTTTAATGTTTCAGTTAAAAAATGGTTCTTGAATCATATTCACTAATGAATATTAAATTTGCTAATTGGGTGAATCTGGATTTGATCCGATTATAAATGGATCTACCAGTTGAGATCAATTCCTGCTTAAATTGGATAACATCCAGATCATGATCCAATGAAAGGTTATCCATAGTCTAGAAAGGTACCAAATGTATTTCATAAAGTGATTGAATTGAAGCTCAGTACGACAGTGACTAAGGGTGAGGGGTGCAACTTGGATTATAGGTTATAGCCAATTCAGCCCCAGCCCTAAGACCCAGAGCTGAAGACCAGGCTTGGCCCAACCCAAGGTTAAAGCCCAAGTTGGACAACCAGCCCAAGCTAAATCAAACACATCCAAAGCCTCGATGGGCACAGGCAGATTTAGTCAGGCGAGCAGGTTGGTCAGTTTTGTAGGTATTCTTACTTATGTGCTCTGAATTCAAATCATCTATAGTTTTTCTATTATAATCACAAAATACTACATTAACTCTGTACATGTAGGAGCTCACATCTCAGGCTGACGTGGGTATCATGTTTGGTCTGGTGTCCTCTAGTTCTGATAGAGGATTTCAACTCATCTTTCACACTTCCTTTCATTTCCCCTTTGCAACCCATATAGAATAAAAGAAATAGGCATGCTACGATGTAAATTACACATAATATACAATGGTAAAGAATGTGGATATATATATATATATATATAACAATGTGTGCAATTTGATCATTATTGTAGATATGCTGTTAGGTGGCATTCAACAAATCTGACCTTTTGATCTTTCCAAAGCACAAAAAATTAACTTCAGAGAGAGAGACTTACATGAGCTTACCATTCCAAAGTTAACTTTCAAGCTTAACTTGATTTTAGTAGTCGTGTTCCTGCGAAAAATGGTTGGTTTGGGAAGTAAAAGTAATCACAGTAGGTTTAAGCCTTCATGAGGATGTAGCAAGCACAATGTGATTCTCTTCCAATCTATTATAGGGATGTTAAGGCTCAGAACAAATATATACAGTACAAATACATACAAAATAATGCAAGATAAAAGGTTTTTTTCTGAGAAAGATAATGTATTAAATAAAAGGAGTGAATGTAAGGTTTTGTTCTCTACGAATTTGTATTTGTACTCTTTCCAAACTGGGCCGAAGGTTTGAAAGGAGTACAAATACAAATATGTACAGTATAAATATATACAAAATAATAGAAAATACAAGATTTTGCATTCTATATATTTGTATTTATACTCTTTTCAAACTGAGTATAAGGAAAAAACTATTTCAATTTTAAACAGAGTTAAACATAGGGCTGTTTACGGGTTGGGTTGGGTCGGCTTATTGACGTTTTTTCAACCGACCCGATTTGGTCGGGTTACCTGAAATAGAAACCGAAACCGACCTTGTGTTAAGCAAAACCGACTTAATCGGTTTGGATCGGTTTCGTCTCTACTTAGTGGTGACTTAGTTGTTATTCAGGTGTTCATTTCTGGCTCTACATTCCCAAAGGCAACCAGCATTTCCTTAATGTTTTGTGACCCATCTATGGATCTAGTTGTGGAAGGAGCAAAGTTTGAGAGACAACTTAGTTAAGTAAGTTGTAACTACGATAGAGACAACTTAGTTAAGTAGGAACTAAGTAGGTTCTAACTACTAACTAGGAACTAACTACCAAGTCGGTTCGGTTCGGGTCAGTTTCAGTTTTCACACATGAAAACTGAAACCAAACCGAATCATCGGTTTATGATTTTTTATAACCCAAAACCGACCGGTGCTGAAGAAAACCCGACCGACTCAGATTGGATCGGTCCGGATTGGCCGGTTTGGGTCTTCTTATGAACAGCCCTAGTTAAACATCGAGCCTCCAGAGAACGTTGTAAACCATTAGATTGTGGCATGTTACTTCTTGACTCTTGAGAATGCTTTCTCTCAGCAACTTCGGAGTTAATAGCGTTTAGCCAGATTATCACTATCACCATCTTTTGATAATGTGGCAATTATAGGATAATTGTAACTAGCTGGTGTTATATTCCTTTTGAGGCCTCATTTTTTTAGTGATATAGTAGGATTCTCGAGAAATATGGATATGCACCCATCCCCAAATAGGATTTCTACATCCAATTTTGGAGCTACATATTTGAGCATCTACATTGCCTATATATCCCAATTAGTTGTCCGTTGATGCATGCCAATATTAACCAAGAATGTTCTATTTTAATCCTTCAAAAAATGGGGAGTCCCTAAACTGCAGAAACATATACTGATATAGGCAGATATAGTGCCAATTGATAGCGTTAAAATTCTACCATGCAATTATTTGTAATCTTATGGACAGAACAGCAAGATAGTCTCTTAGCCTCTTAAAAAAATGTTTTTTTTTTCAGCTTTTAGCTATGGTTAAATATAGGGTTTTTACATTTACCAAAAAACTGTGATTTTTTCTGTATTCACCAATTTGCAATTTTGCTTCCCTTATTTACTCATTTTCTAAACACTTTATTGCATCAACTATCTTCAGACAAATGTGTATCGCATATCTATTTTGTAATTTTGAGTATGTCATTGCTCAATAACATATAATGTGAACATCAAAGAACTACATATAATGAAACTCCGAATATTTTTTATTAAATTATAAACAAGACACTAACATTACTAGATTCGCACTCTAACTACAATAATAGCATGACTTTAGTTTGGGCTTTTTTTTAAGGCCGAAAGGACAATTTGGCTCTTTAATTACTATAGAGTAATAACTTTGTAAATAAGAGAAAATTGTAAATTGAATAATATAGTATAAGTAATTTATATTTTTAGTAAGAAAAAGCATTTAATTTTGACTATTTAAAGTAAATTACACTATTCTCTCTCAAGTACCAAGCTCCTTGTAGAGAACCAAGATGTCCATCTTCATTCATTTGAGCACTGGATAGACTTTCCTTCTTGCATCCACGAACCATACTTGACATTTACAAGCTCAGCAGCTGCGCGGGCACTAGCTGATGCACGCTCTGCAAAGGCAATAGCAGCTCGAGCTCTCTCCAAGATATCTGACGCTTGTGATTTTGACTCAGTTTTAATATCACTAGTTTGTCCATTCTTGTGATCCATAGCTGATGGTGCCGTTCTATCAGGACTAATCATGGATACGCTGCTTTTGGATGGGGTGGAAGCTTGAATTTGTTCTTGAATCCCTTGATTCCTTTTTGCAGGCATGTTTGGACATCCCTCACTCATCGGTTTGGAGTTCAGAGAGCTTTGTCTAGTGGGCACATCAGAACCTGCAGCTCGAGCGCATAGCTGATTTGTCCCATCCTACATTCACGACCAACAGGAGTTTATTGAAAGCTGTGATAAATGCTAAATTGACCAATAAAATTATTTAACTTTATTATAGTTTGAGCCAATTGGCTTTTTAAATATATTTTTTTAATTTTATTTGATTATTTTGAATATTTTAAAATTTGGTGCCTTGCTTCAGAAAGGCACATGCTTTGCCTTGCACCTTACGCTTTTGAAGCAAGGTGGGCGGCAAATGGAGTGCAGTTCCATTTGTGGTATGCTGGGGAACTTGGAAAGAGACAAGCATGAGAACCTTTGAAGACAAATACAGGCAGAAGCGGAAATTGGTAGGCCGGATCCTTTCTCATAGGGAATTTAAACTTTAAAAGTTTAAAGACGTTAATAGAAGTGATCTTCAGTCAGATGCATGGGTTCTGTTGGAGTCTGAAAGGGGAATTTTGTAATGTATGTTTCACTTTTGTTACTTGTTTTTGTTTTGGCCAATGTATGTTAAGATAGTTATGGTGAAAACTCTTCACTGACTATGTAGCATAACTTTTTTTCTTTTAATTAAATTCTTTTCTTCTTTACTGTCAAATAAAACAATACCCGGTCCTCTTGAGGAAGTATAAAGAAAATTGGCCTTACATGTCCAAGGGAAAATCTATATTATGTGGAAGTATGGGTTAATACATATTTAGGGACCTATATGTAAAACCATATCCATAGGCATCTTGTACTTCAAATGTCCCAACACTATTTTGATTGTGAGGGCTTACAGCCCTAACTAACTCTCTTCTTCAAGATTCTCAATTCCTTACTCTTCTCTCCTCGTTTTCCCCTTTTTGATCTTATATCATCTTCAAATCTAAATAAGCTACTGGTGAGGAATATGGTATGCAACATCAACTACTACTCCAGAAAGTTTAAACCTTATGTATTCGATGAGAAGAAATGGAAATGTCAAAGATAGAGTTCCTAATTTGCATTTACTAAAAACAGTGTATCAGGGTTTGCAATGACCACATTATGCTTGTAGTTCATGGGTTTAAATTTTCTTATCTTGGGGAACAAGGTTAGATTGGAAGTTTATTGCTTTTGGCTTTAACAATGCAAGTTTCCCTTGCATCCTTTGTTTTCATTTTTTATTTTAAGTTTTGAGCTTGCCTATTTTTAATTGGTATTTTGAGGAGCCTTTAGCTGTGGGTGGTTGTTCTTGGGGGACCAAATTGTAGCCTTCTTTTTCCCTTTTTTTCTTGATTAAAACTCATATTTATCAAACAATGGCTAGTGTAATTGCAACAAAAAAAAAAAACTGGTGTAAAATAGGCTTAGCCTCTGAAGATACAAATGGAAAATAAAACTAAATTTGAGAAGGAAAAGTACCAGCAGATCCTCATGTTTTTTACTGAACTCTATTTGGGTGCTAGAAGAATCCCATTCCAGATCGTACTCTTCAGCAATTTCTTTCAAAAGAATGAGCTTTACTTCTGCAGATGGAGCTCTAATTGAAAGTTTCTCAATTATCTGCAAAAAGACGGTATAATTGTGAAAGAAAGAAGAATCAGAATCATGATTGGGATATGCGTACTCCTACAAAGAACATAAAAACAGAACAAGCAATGCATGAAATCCAATTTACTTCACGATTGACGTTAGAATCAGGACGAAGTTCAGACGCAGCTGAGACAAACTCCTTTCCATATTTTGTAGTGAACAAATTCCGTATTTGCAACAACTCTGGCAAATCTGAACACCTCGGAGCAGCAAAGATTATGCTTGCAATGGCTTCCTGCAATTCTGAAGGACACTCCCTGTCACATGTACAAAATGATCATGAAGATGCCAACACTAATAACTATACTTTAAATTAAAAAACAAAAAATTACTCCAAATAGTAGCTGCTTTATCAACTTTCAAGAATCTTCTTTAAATCTTATAGACTTCCCAGAAAAGATAGAGAAAAACTAATAAATGGTCAAAGTTAGCAGCTGAAAAGGTATAGCCCAATATATAAATCGTTTGTACAAGAAGGAAACTGAATCATTGAAAAAAACAGTATGTTGGCCATGCTTCCTTGGAAATTTTAACACAGAAAC
Source organism: Nelumbo nucifera (assembly GCF_000365185.1). The sequence continues at coordinate 1,038,611 of NW_010729113.1, read as the reverse complement.
CAACAGAATTTCCCCAAAGGAAATAACAATGATCCAGAGATGTTTTCATTTTATATTTCTGTACAGCAGTTTCAGCTATCAAATATGGAATTATATCCTGGGTAGAGTGAACTGGTGTTTTCCCCAATCACTATGTTTGACTTTGGAAGGGTGGATTATCCCAAAGTTCTGTAGGAGTAGGGCCTCAAGGGAGTTGGCCCCTGTTGCTGCTGTTTGGATGATCTGTACAGAAATTCCAGAATCTTGAAAGCAAAAAGGTGCCCATAGAGGTAGTGCTAAGAAGAGTGAGGGGCTTGTATCAACAAGGTTGGCTATTCATAAGGATTTCCAGGGGGTTTGGGCTCAGGAGTTTTCCGATTTTTCATTGCTGTATAAGCTGTACTGATTTTTGTAAAGGCTTGTTACAGAGAACTTTTGGTGCCCTCTGTAGCACCTTGGCTGTAAAGGAGATATTGTAAATTTTTCTTTGAAAACAATACACTTGGATTTTCAAAAATATAAAATAAAATAAAACAAGGTGCATCCTAAGCTTTTGCTCATCTTTAAAATCAATAATACATCAAGCATAAAACCATTATTAGATCCTCGACAAATTATTGTGACATTATAGTTTGATAGAAAGTTCTAGTCTCTAAGGTTTTAACAACATCGAGGATGTATCATGCATGTAATATTTAAAATGCCTATTAATCTTATGCACTTTCTATCTTCTAAACATTCAAAGACCAAGGACATGTTTGTATCCATATATTTTCTGAAACAACCTGGTTATAGGGGTGCAATTTGGGTGGGCTCAGGTTGGGCTTTTGACAAAATTTGAAGGGACGCAGCATGATGGCCTGAACCTGAAGCAGTGTAAAATGCAAACTCAGGCCACCAACCCGAGTCGCACCCCCTACCTGGTTATATCACTACACAATCCTACAAATTTTGTCTGAATGATTTAGAAAATTTGAAGAGTCAATAATATTCTCTAAAGCAGAATTGCAGAAGTTAGATAAGGGTTTAGATGTGAACAACCAACCATGTGCAAGCCATCACACTAGTACATTGAATTCGAAATATATTACTGAATTACTGAATTCTTCTTTCATCTCATGGTCTTTGTTAACGAATTTCCCCATTTTATTTCCTTTGAGGCCACACTTTACTCTTTGATGTGGCTGCAAGAACCACCAACATGCCTCAAATTTATATAACAAGTATACAAACCAGTGCCTAACATAATGACTTCAGTAGCACCAGATCACAAAATACATCCATATGGTTTACTCATGTCAACATGTGATAGAAGAGAATCTAGAGTAATTTAGTTCATGTCAGAACCCATATAAAAAGGAATCACTTAGAATAGTATGGTGCACTTAAAAATGCATATAAATGTGTTGAGATTAAGAAACCTATCTACTTGTCTGTAGTAGGGGTAACCAAAAAAAACCAAAAAAACGAGCCGACCGAAACCGAACCGAAAAATCGGTTAACCGAAACAGTCGGTTCGGATTCGATTCGATATTCTTAAAAAACCGATAGTTTCGGTTAACCATTTAAAAAAATCAGTGGTTAACCGAACCGACCGATATATACAGTAATATATATTTATATAAATAATATAATATTTTTTAGTTTTTTTTGAAAATCGAATAAAAGAGTTCGGTTTATTCGGCGCCTACCAATTTTTTTTTTTTTTGAAAATCGATAGTCTAAGAGACTTTCAGCCTTAAAAGGTTCAAATTTCAAATTTTTTTTTGAAATTTGAACCTTTCAATTGAAAGTTCGGTAGTCTGCCTCTGCCAGAGTGCCAGACTGCCAGTCTCCATCGATTGATTTTCTCTTTTGTCTTTTCCCCAAACTGCCAGAGTGCCAATTTTCTCTTTTGTCTCTCTCACTCTCTCACTCTCTCAGTCTCTCAGCTTTCTCTTCTCTTCTTCTTCGATTCAGGACTCTAACTCTTCGTATTCCTCACTCCAAACAGCTGCGCAGCCCGCACCAAACACCAACACAGCAGCACCAAGCGACAACGTCAGTCGCTGCCTCGCCGGCAAGCAAGCACCAACGGTCCAATGCCATCTCTTCTCTCTCTCACTTCTCCTCTCTGCGTCTTCGCCAGGCGCCAGCCATGCCACCTCTCAAGCTCTCACTTCAGGCGACACTCGACAGCAACCACCGACAGTTTTAGTTATTTTTTTATTTTAAGTGCATAAAAAAACCGAAAAACCGAACCGCAGTTAACCGATTGCATCAGTTCAATTTCGGTTTGGATATTTAAAAAACCGATCAGATCGGTTCAGTTTGAAAAAATACCCCATGGTTCAGTTAACCGAACCGTGAGCACTCCTAGTCTGTAGGGGTAAATTGGAACTCTTTATGTTAAAGGTGCAGACTTATAATTACAAAAATGTTGCAATGAAGTATATCTTTTGGGAGAGGGCATCGATTATTTCAACTTTCACTTGTTCTCCTAAGCACTTGTTTCCATCCTTCTCCCTTTTTCACTGTCCAAGGTCAAGGAGATACTGCAGCTATGGCACTGCCATAGAAGTCTCACCTAGGCTATATCAGCATAGGCCAACAACAAAAGACCCCATGTAATCAGGCCAGAACATGTGGAGGTTAATAATATTTCTGATATTTATAGTATTTTCTCTCAGATTTATGATGAATCAATGACCTACAACAGTGATTTCTTATGAAAAGCTGAGAAACTTGAGTTTGTAATATTATATTGCTGAAATATAAGAGGAAAATACATAAAATAGCTAGCCTGACAATGGCTAACAACGCATAGCAAATAGCATACTGCATATCCCAACAAGAAATTACCCAGTTATACGTGTCTACCCCTCAAGGCAGACCCCAATAAAAGTCTTCCCAATTGGCTCCTTTCCTAGCTGATAAATCTGATGAGCAATTTACAGATCTTTGAATCCAGTTGAAAAAGTAACTCCACTAGCTTGAAATTATCATACACTGCCAGTCCCCAGTAAGTAGAGGAACAGAATTGTATCAGGTAGGCAGCCAGAAAAAAGCTTTTTTTGATAAATGCTGAAATTTTATTAGATCATAAAAAGGTTTGAGAATGAAAGCTCATACAACTCTTGGGAAGGCGCGAGTTGCAGCGCACCTCCCCCAACAAATTACAAGGAAAAAAACAACACAAATCACAATTGAGCCCAGAAAAGGTCTTCCCTGTTTGCCCCTTGCTTGGCTAACACATCCGTCAAAGCATTTGCTGAACTCCCCACCCACTGTATAGAAGTAGACATATTCCATGTCAGCCATTTGAACTTCTTGATTTCATTTTTGTAGCACCAAGCAGCGCTCTGGGGGTTATTCAGCCAGCCCACCACTACCTTAGAGTCCCCTTTAATAATCAATTGCTCCACACACCCCCCCCCCCATTTAGTTTGCAAAAAGAACCCCTTATACAGCGGCTAGTAATTCTTCTTTAACAGAATATCCATGTCCTAGAGAACCCAAGCACAGAAGGACTACCTCTCCATTCTGATTTCTCAACACTTCCCCCATTCCAGAAGGTCCTGGGTTGCTTAGGCTGCTCCCATCAAAGTTCAGCTTCACAGATCCTGCAGACGGGGAATCCACCTCACAGCTACCCTGATCTTAGTGGAGGAACAACTTGCTACTATCAACCAGTTTCTCCAAAGATCACTAAAGGAGAATTGCTGAAAGAGCTCCATGGTTTTTAGCCAGTGTATTGCCCTATTCAGAACACAACCCTTCAAATCTAAGCTGCTCCTCTCCTTGGAAGATTCTTGTGTTTCTTTCCTCCCATAAGGTCCAAAGAAAAGCTGCCCAAGCACATCTCCACACGACTCTCCCTCTTTTTTCAGGCCAAGAGAAGGTACAATGGTCAAAAATCATGTGTACATCTGCCGGTAGATTCCAACTACATCCAAACAACAAACAATGGGAGGAGCCAAACCCATAACTCTTCTGAGAACAAACAAGAAATCAACAAGTGATAGCAATCCTCCCCATGAACTCTACAGAGAACACACCAATTGGGAGAAATACACAAGCGAGGTCTTCCCTTTTGTAGGTTATCTAAAGTGTTTAATTTCCCAAGATGCACTTCCTAACAAAAGGCCATGGTCTTTGGAGGAATCAGCCTACACCAAACTTCCTTGAAAGGGAACAACTGATGACCAGAAAAAAGGTAAAGAGACTTCAAATAAGAGGCGCAAGTGAAGGTCCCTTTGGGCCTCAAAGCCCACACCCTCTTATCTGACTCAGTTGAGTCCAAACAAACCAAATTGAGGAAGGAGAGCAAATCAGACAAAGAATCAATTTCATTATCCCTTAACCCTCTACAAAAGCCAAAATCCCAATTCAAAGCCCAAGTTCCCGATGTCGAAACAAATTTTGAGACCCATTCATTTTTATAAAGAGAGATAGAGTATAACAAGGGGAAAAGGTCTTTTACGGGATTATTTCCCACCCAAACATCCTCCTATACCGAACAAAGTTTCCAAAACAAACCCCATACCTAATATACCTGAGAAACTAAGGAAGAGTGTTGTGAATGGCCAAGGTGCTGCCAAATTAGCCCATCTTGATACACCAGCATCCCACCCATTCTCTGAATTGTCAATGGATACTTCCGATCACCTCATGCCATAACCTCTCTCTCTCTCTCTCCAAAGGCCAACACCAAAGCCATTTTCTTAGCAATACTAAATTTTTTTGGACCACCCTTGCTATGCTCAATCCGCCCTCCTATTTGCTTCTGCACACAACTTCCCACCTAACCAAAAGATCCTTTTTGTCTTGTCCCAGTTCCCACAGGGAATCTCTCATTAGTTTCTCCAGCTTCTTTGCTTCCCTAGGTGGTACTCTAAATACAGACAAGAAGTGGGTAAGTTCACCAAAGTAGCCTTTATTAAAGTGATCCTACCTCCTAGGGAGATGTAATTCTTCTTCTATGAGGCTAGTCTCTTCTCAAACTTTTCCACCACCGGAGTCCAAAAGCTACTCTTCTTAGGATTTGCCCCTAACGGAAGCCCTAAGTAGGACATAGGCCAAGAAGAGATAGAGCAATCAAGACATTCTGCAATAACCTCAATCTCCCTCACCTCCAAGTTGATAACCGCCATGCAGCTTTTTTCCAAATTTATTCAGGTTGGAGATCCTCTCAAAACCTTTTATTAGGTCTTTCAAGTTTGCCACCTTCTCACTACTACCCCCCTCACAAAAATCACCAGGTCATCCGCAAACTGGAGATGGGAGACTGAGACTTGATTCCTTCCCTATTCTCCAACCCTTAATTACATCTTCCCTATCAGCCTTGGTAATGCTTCTACTGAATACATTGGCTACTAGTGTAAAGAGGAATAGTGAAAGTGGGTCCACTTGCCTTAGGCCCTTGCAAGCTGGAAAGAAGTCCTTTACCACACCATTGACCAAAATTGAGTAGTGACATGAATTGATACACCCAAACATCCATTTACACCACTTATCCCCAAAACGCAATTTCTCAATACCTCAATTAGGAACTGCCAATCCACCAAATCATATGCCTTTTCAAGGTCCGATTTACAAACAAAACCCCTTTGTTTAGTTCTTTTCATCTCCTCAACACATTCATTCGCAATTAGGATTTGGTTTGTTATTTGTCGCCCATGAATGAAAGCCCCTTGGGCTTAGATAATAATAGAGGGGAGAACTTCTTTAATCCTCAAGAAAAGCACTTCCGCTAGGATTTTGTAAACACTTCTCATCAAACTAATTGGCCTGAAATCTTTAGGGTGGTTAATATCAGTTTTCTTAAGAATAAGAGCTAAGAAAGTGTCATTAACTCCAGGGCTTACTATGTGGTTATCTGCAAATTCCTTAAAAACATCACAGAAGTCATCTTTCAGCACCTCCCAGCAATCTTGGTAGACCTGTCCATTAAATAGACTGCTTGCTTTATCTCTTTTTCCTCAAAACCCCTTTTCCAACCACCTTACCCTTTCATCATCATCCAGCCTTGGCCAATCCAATCCTTCGCTACTACTCTCATTCAAATGCCATATAAAAATTGATTTGAAGTGATACACAAAGATCCTAGCTGTGTCAACCTGGTTGGTTATCACCTCCTCATCTAACTCTAACTTAGTCACAAAATTCTTCCTCCTTCCATTTGCCAAGTCATGAAAAAATCTAGTATTCCCGTCACCCTCTTTTTTTTATCAGTAACAAAAATTTTATTAATAAAAATTTCTGCCTCTAGCTGATCTCCTTTCTCAAGAGCACCTCTTCAAGATCCCTTTCTAGTAGTTTTCTCATTTCTCTATCATTTTCAAACAATATAATTCGGGATTCCTTCTCATGCAAACCTTCTATCTGAGTGATCAAACTCATCTTCTGTTCCTCCAATCTCCCAAAGTGATCCCTATTCCACTCTTTAATCTTAGTTCTTAATCTATTTAGTTTCTTACCCTCTTCCAGTTCACCCCCACCACTCTTTCACCTTATTCACAAAATCTGGGTGGGTTAGCCACATATTTTCAAACCTAAAAGGTCTAGGTCCAGTGACAAAGGATTCTAATCCTAATTTGATAGGACAATGATCAGAGGTAACCCTAGGCAAACTGGCAAAGCTTTAGCTACCAAGGATCCCCAAGGCCTCTCCCAAGCTGTGTTGAAGGCATCTCCTGTCTGTGCCAGTAAAAAGCCTTTTGCTAAACCCTTATGAACAAGAATCCCCAATCATTATTTTAAGATCATGTTAGGGCATTCCGTAAAGCAATATGCGGCATTTTAATACAGGCATAGTGACTTAAGGGCAGACCTAAAAGAATATGTCACGGGCTGTGATGGTGATAATGATTAAAGATCTTTTTTTTTTCAGAAAAGATTATGTACATTGTATTAAAATCAAAATATGAATGGTCCTCTGTACATGTATATTCCATTTTTTAAGGGCCCCAAAAAAGTCCTCCCCGAAAAAAGAAGCAGAAAAACATCATCATTATATGCATCATGTATAGACAACCAGTTTCTAAGTTCCTTAACTGCAAAATTAATCACCCTAGCTTCAGTGGTTGACTTCTGCTCAAAAGTTCTATTTTTCCTCTCAAATAGATGGCCCACAATACTGCAATTGGAATAACTGGACCAACAGTATTTTCTTTTCTTGGACATTCCTAGAACCTGCCATTCTTCTAAAAGTACTTTCACTGAGCTTGGAAAGCACCATTTTTACGTTTGAAGATCATAATTTAACCACAGATGAAGCCCTAGATAGAGTGAAATGATGAAACAGGATACATGTAGCCAATCACGTAAAATTGGGATAAGTCTTTGTTGAGCTGAGTGAGGTTGTGGATGCAACTAAGTGAAGTTTTCAAGCTACATGCCAAAGATCTTGCTTCCTGCTCCCCTTTACCAGTCATCCATCCTAATTATAACTTGGGGATCCCCTTGAATTTCTAATCTCTCTTATCCCCTGATGCAGAGATAGTGACTATGAAAAGGGAAGTAAACCATTATTTTCCCTAGGTCTGCATAGACCTCCAATTCATGTTAACCCAACTTAACACTAGGGGCCTTAAAGTTCCACCAACAAATTCAACCCCTGTAAGTTTCAGTTGAACCCAAATTCCATGAGCTTAGAACCATTCCAGCAGTTCTAACAATTTATTATTCAACACAAGTGAGTTCCATATGCTGATTAAAATTCTCTCAATCAAATTAAAGACTTGATTGCATCTTAAAAATTTGAAAGATAATGAAAATATTTTTTTAATATTTATTTAGATTTAAATGTTTTTTATTTTAGCAAATATTTCATGTTTAGTTGCACTTGTTAGGAAAAAAAATATCTTGTAGATCTAAAATAAATGTGGTGTAATCTATAAATATCCTTGTAAATATTCTTTTGAGATGATGAATGGAAATTGAGTTAGTTCTAAAACATTTTTGGTTTGGTGCTAACCTATGTTAACTGGATATAGCAAGGACACAGCTGGATATGGTATCAGATACGAAATTTACACTAAATTTTGAAATATCCAATATGATACAGCACCTATGTGAGTATTAATTATAGGTGCTAACTCCAAGCTCTCTGAAAGTGCTGACTCCATCAGTGGGTGCTGACTTAAAGAAAAATCACCAGTGCTGACTCCAGTAGCCTTATCTATTTTTTATTTTGATGATAATGGAAAAAATTTATTAATAAAAGTAAAAGATTTATATACAGACTGTTATACTCAATACATCTCTAGAGAACATAGCCCCTGCTATCTCTCCCCACTACATTTATTTAGAACTGAGCCCCAAAAGCACTTCCCTCCTCTTCCCTTTTTCTTTCTTCTCTTCTCTTTCTCTCTTTTTTCTTTCCCTTTCCTTTCCTTTCCTTTCCTTTCCTTTCCTTTTTTTTTCTTTTTTCTTTCTCTTTCTTTTTTTTTCTATCTTTTTATATGAGGTGTGTGAGGCGCACGAGGCATACACCAATATGCCTACAGCAAAAGTGTATGAATGTACACCTCAAGGCATTTTGGGGGTGCCTCGCCAAGAAGAGGAAGAAGGATCCCATTTTTCTTTATTTTTAATAAAAATCTTTTGTATTAAGAAGAATAAGATGCATGACACTAGCTGAAAGGGGGGGTCTCCCCTTTTCTTTTCTTTCTTTTCTTCTCTTTCTTTCTTTTTCTTTCCCTTTCCTATCATTTCCTTTTTTTTTATTTTTTTTTCTGTCTTTTTACATGAGGTGTGCATGAGGTGCATGAGGTGTATGCTAGTATGCCTCTAGCACGCCTCATGAAAAACGTGTATGAGGCATACGCCTCAGGTGCTCAGAGGTGTCAACACCTCAGGGCATTTTGGCGGCGCCTCACCTGGAGGCCCCATGCATTTTAAAACACTGCTTCACACTTAACTCCCTTCTTGCTTCCCTTTTTTTGGACTCTAGTAACAAGTCTCCTTTTAACAATATTTAATCCAAAATTGGCTGTCATTGCCCTTTTCATTCCAATCCACCACAATTAGTTATTGTTTGGGTGGTCCTTGCATCAGATTGCTAACCTTTCTTAGAGTATAACTTGCTGGTTAATATGTACACTCATGTACCTTGCTGTCTCTGCTCCCATTATATTTGTAGCTTATAACTTTCCAAGTGCATAGACATTTAAGTATCTTTGCCACTTTTTTAGAGTATAACTTACTTGTGGCATTCTTTAGGTGCCTAGAAGTTTAGAAGGTATCAAGAAAGTCAGAAAGGTTTAACATGATGGTGCTGTAATAGCGTGCCAAAAGGCATGAAGAAAACTACCACTCTGGATCAGGTAGGCACAATTCTGGTGTTTCTTCCTCAACTTAGTGGGCTGCAGATGGGTGTTTCCTGAGAAGGTTCTGGATCTTCTACGACAGTGGCATGGCAATGAGTAAGGAAGAAGAGGTAAACTCTAATGAAGCACAGTGACTCATGCTGTGTTGTGGAGCGTTTGGGAAGAAAGAAATAACAGGACCTTTGAAAACAAAAATAGAAATATTGAAGATCTGATTTCCGATATTACCTTTTTATGCAACATCTGGGCTCTTAATTCTGATGTTCTTAAAGGTTTTTCTTTAAATGATCTTCAAATAAATTTAGAAGTACTCTACTCCTCTCCTTGGAGTGGTTTAACTCAAAGACTTTGTATTAGGGAGGAGGGACTGACAATTCTAAGCTTTGATGGCAGTGTTCAAGGATCCACAGAACAAGTGAGAATTGGAATAATCAATGGGAGAGGGGGGAACATCTGTTGTGCTTTTAGTGGTCCTATTGGGAGGAGTAATCCGTGAGAGAGGGAGCAACATCTGTTGTCTTTTAGTGGTCCTATTGGGAGGGCTGATGCTACTAAGGCAGAGATCTTGGCCGCTCTCAGAGGTCTTCGTTATGCTAAAATGTTAGATCTGTCCTTTTCTAACCATCCAAGGTGATTCTGCAAATACGGTAAATTGGCTAAGGGAGGACGGAGGGCTTTGGAGGGTTGCACATCTGCTGACTGAGGCTAGAGATATTTTGGAGTTTGGACTCATTGAATGTGAAGCTGGTTTGGATTCCTAGGGACCTAAACACAATAGCTGACAGCCTAGCCAAATCTGGAGCTCATAAAGAATTTATGTTTCGTGATACATCTTTGACTGTGTAACTCTGTTTCTGACTCTTAATACATCTTCTCGTATACCTGTTTTTTGAATAAAATTCTCAGTTAACTTTTCTCAAAAAAAAAACAAATCCATGTGATCAGGGAACTTTACCTTTGACTTTCAAGAATTGGAACGCGTGCAAGAACAAATTCACAGAACAGCTCTAAGATCTCGTATGCAGCCCATATGTTCTGTTCCCGTATGACATGCTCCACCTAACAAATATACATGAACGTTAAGAAATGAAACTATAAGAATACCAATAAGAATAGCCAATCAGGGGATGCTAAATAACTCTAAACTTTATACTGATACCCGGATTCGAGCTATGGCTTCTTGTCCAGTCTGGAGGAATTGTGCTATCTCCTTGCGCATCTGTTTCAGTTGTACATCTCTCTTGTTTTGCAGCAGTTTGATACGTGATATAGCCAAGTTTAAGCATGTTTTGCTATAACAAGAACAATGGACCTCAGAATTTCATATTTACATATAAGAAGAAGAGGGAAATTCAGCTACTAGAAAAAACACTGGTACCATTCGTACAAACAAAACAACGACAGAACCGGGAAAAGTATTGAGTCTTGCCAGAAGATTGACAGTTCAATAAAACCCACTTGCCGAAATCCATAAACGAATAACTGGAATCTCTATAAGGTTGAAAAGAAACGATGAGAGCAGCAACACAGTTGCTACATCTATATGGAGGTCCGAACTTGGTGCACAAGTTGACCACCAAAAATAGAGAAATATAATGAAGAGACAAACTTTATGAATCCCCAAACCAAAATAAATCATTAACATGTCAAAAGACAACTATCCCAATTGAGCTGAAGGGATCTGCCCTAACAATTGAGCTGGGGGTGGGGGTGGGACAACAAGAAGGGAATTGAAAAAAAAAAAAAGAAAAGAAAAGAAAAGAAAAACAAAGCAAATCAACGAGATGAGTCAAAACCGAAGAATATAAGAGGTGCAGAAGGATCTCAACTAACCATTTTGCGCCAAGAAGGCCTCTGTTGAAGAGTTGATTTAGGAGTGACATCGCCCTAACGGAGAATACTGAATACGGACCCTCTCGATGCTTTTATGATTTAGATATTTCTCCCTCCTCCGTGGGGACATCGGAAAAGTTACTTCTCGGCTACATCCACTTCGATTACGCTCCACTATGATCATGCAAGGGCACAGGGGCTGTGTAGGAGTTGGGAAGTGCGTTCCTCTGTGTTTGGTTTGACAGAAAATAAGAGTGAAAATTATTTTCTATCAAACCAAACACAGCACAGTGGTTTTGAATGGAATTATGGACTCAAGGCTGTGTTTGGTTGCAGTGCAAATTTATTTGCATTAGTACAAATACACGGAAGTGCAAATGTAAAAAATGCAAATTCTTGTTTAATTTTGTTTTAGATTTTACTTTATTCTGTTTCATGTCTTAACTTCCTTCATTTGTACTGCAATCAAACAAAATAAGCTAAAATTTGAAACAAAAACATGTCAGAATTTATACTCAAATCATTTGCATTGCCATGGTTTTGCGGGCAAATTTTTGCATTGCAATCAAACACAGCCCAATGGAGTAATGAAGAATTAAACTGTGGGTGAGTCACCCGTGGTCTCACATGGCTGATCAAACCGTTGACATGGAAGAATGTAAGTAGGGTGTAAGTCGAGCGAATTGGGTTGGATTTAGGGTCGTTGGGTTTTGAGAGGGGGAAAGTTAGTCAATGGGAATCCTATTAGTCAAAGAAATCCATGTTCTTTTTTTTTCAGATTTATGTGATGTCTATGGAAAATTTATTTTCCTTGGGTATCATTTACCAGTAAGTAATTCATGTCTCTCAAGTGGGTAATTAACTTTTTCACAGGGGAAGTTGCTAATACTTGAATGGGACAAAATTGTCTTTTCTAATAATGGCATTTTATGGCTAAAACGGTCTTTTTAAATAATGGCATTTTACCTGGGAAATAAAAGAACATGGATAAATGAATGGGGCCTTAAGCTCAACCTAGCCCAGCCCTAAAAATTGAGCTTAAGGCCTAAGCCCAGCCCAAACCATGGGTGGATTCAAGCCAAAACAAGCTGAATATTTGGCTATTCGAGCTTGGTTTACCAAAAAAAAAAAAAAAAACCATGAGGCTTGAGCTCTATTCGAGCTAGAGACTTGAGCTCAAGTTCGGCTCAACTAAAAAGCTAATATGTCCGAGCTCAACAAGATATGTTTCATATAAAAATAATATATATATATATATATATATATATATATATATATATATATAT
>NW_010729113.1:977845-1025915 GCF_000365185.1 Nelumbo nucifera | reverse complement strand
TATATATATATATATATATATATATAAGCTCAATTAGACTCGCAAGCCTCACAAGTTGAGTTTTATTGGGCCCAAGCTCAACTCGAAGTTTGGTTTAAACCGAGCCGAATTGAGCTTTTAACAAGCCAAGCTCAAATAGCTTGTGAAAAACTCAATTCATGTCCACCTATAGCTCGAATTGTCCAACCTGAGCCCAACTCAAACGTAAATTTGATGCACTGAGATTGGGCTCAAGCTTGGGTTGGTGAATCAACCCACACTAAAATTCAATAAAAATGTATGAATATATGTATGATTTATAAAAAACAAAAGTATGTATTCATATATACATATACATATGTATTTTTAAATGCTTAAATGTATACATAGTTTGAGCTACCTAACGGCTAAGCTTGGGCCTAGCCTAAAAACATAAATAAATAAATAAAAGCTTGAACTTTTGGGTCCAAGCTTAACCTAAGGACTAAAAGTCCAAGCCTAGCCCATGTAAAATTATGTATTAAGTAGGATTAGACTTGAGTGGGGCCCACCCTAGTTGCACTTGTAGACAACCAACAAAAATTTGGGCCTAATAAAACATTTGCACTTTTCTAGACCTAGAAAAAAGTTGATCCAACCTAACTTGAAAAAAGTGAGGTAGGGTCCTCCATCTAGTGACCTAAAGGTAGAATGGTTGAAAAAAGTGAGGTAGGGTCAAGTTGTGTCATGTGTCACTTATCTCCAAAAATGTTTTGTTTTTTCCTATTTTTTTGAAATTGATGTTGATTTGAACGATTGAACCATTAACTAGACGATTAAACCCATATTTTTGGGTAAAAACCCATTGACTTGGTCAAAGGTTAGCTAACCCAAGCAATTAAACCATTGACTTGTCTAACATGTGGGACAATCCTAACCTAAATATTTATGGTTAATCTCTAGCCTTTATCAACCCAACCCGAAAAAATGACCCAAAAATTCCTTCACCCAACTTGAACCCGATCCAAGCTGACCCATTTCCAAGTAGACATTTTCATGGGTCGGGCTGGGCTTTGCCTCTGTATTAACAGAATATACTCAGGCTCGAGCCCGAGCTTGGACCAACCATCAGGCCTAGCCAGAAAATCCTTATATAAAAACTGAAGCCTGAGCTCGAGCCCAAGCCCAGCCAGAAAATTGGAAAAATATTTCTTTTTTCTTTTTTTTTATTCAATAAAAAACTATTTTATTTACATTAAAAGACCTCAAAACCTAAAAAATAATGGAATATCTCACTATTACTTGAAAAAAGAGAAGAATAATAAAGAAAAATATTAAATATTTATTTATTATATAAAATATATTTTTATTATATAATACATTATCAAGTTGGGCTTGGCTTGGGCTCGGATCGGGCTTTTTTGGCAAGCCTGACCCAAAAAAAGGTCAGGCCCGATCCTAAGCCCGTAGGCCTGAAATCCTGTCCAAGCTCGACTTAGATCGGGCTAGCCCATTGGGTTACCTGGCCCATGAACAGGTTTATTTCCAAGTCTACATTTTGCACATCCATCTAAATATGCCTATTTTTGCAAAGTTTCAATGGAGGGTTTTCATAGGGCTTGATCTTTCAATCCAACAATTTTGATTGTCTATGAGGGCCACTCCTTCGGCCACATTAGATAAAAAGTCATTCACACACAACGTAAATTTAATAACAATAAATGAGGGTATACCTAAGATTGGAAACTAAGAGATAACTCAATGACTTCCTCCATAAAGTGTGATGGGCAAAATAAAGGAGTGCATCCAAAGTCTCATGTGATAGGAAAATATCACTTTGGAAAAAAGGAAAATTCCATAAAACATTTGTAAGGAACAAAGGGCAAGTATGGGAGTGCTTAAAAATTAGTGTTTATTAAAAAAAACACTTATTTTGGGTCAGGACCACACCAATAAGCACTTATTAGCATTTGGGAAATAAGCCTGAAATAAGAGTTTATTGAAGAACTCCAAAATTCCAGCTTTTTAAAAGTGCTTATTGTATAAGCACTTATTCGAAATTTTGGTTCTAAAATACTCCTTGGTTAGATTTCAAAATGTCACTTATGCCCTTTGATCGACCAAAAACATAGGTTTTGGCTCTTCAATAATTTTTTCTCCATTGTCTTCTCCATCTAGTAGTAGAGTTACAACTTGGTCGATAAACCAGGTAAGGTATCCTCTCTTTTCATTTTCTCATCCTCAAATGATCAACTAGGTAAAGTGTTTCTTTTTTTTTTTCCATTTTGTTCTTTGAACCAGCCATAATTTGGATAGTTTTTTCTCCACTGTCTTCTCCAAAGTTCAATAGCGGAACTATAGCTCAAACTGATCAACCAGGTATGGTTTCCTCTCTTTTTGTTTTCTCATCCTCAACCAATCAACCAAGTAAAGTGTTTTTTTTTTTCTTTGAACCAACCCTAATAAGATTTTTTTTCTTTGTTCCAAGTTGGGGTTTTCCAAGCTCCAAGTTGAATCTATGTCCAAGTTGATGAAGGCCTCTCTAAACTTCCTTTTTTTTTCATTTTAAAAATCTAATATTGAACACAGATTTGTTGCCCTGAATCTCACCATTACTTTTTTGTTGTGAATGTCGACTCAATCTTTGTGATTTTTCCCCTTGGGTTAAAATTGTCTTTTTAAATGAATAAGTGATTATTGGAGAAATAGACCACCTAAAACCTATTATGAAATAAGTGATTATTTTTTAAAATAAACACTTGAAAAAGCTGGGTGCCAAACACAAATAAGTGCTTATTCGAATAAATACTTGTTTTAAGCACTTATTTTTAAAAATAAGCACTCCCAAACTTGGCCAAAGACTATGAAATAAATGCACATATATCCTGTCCAATTAACAAAGGAACATCGCATTCCATGATCATGTGGGTTTTACATGACAGAAACCCATTTACAAAGGAACCTAGGAATAGATCCAATATCCAATATAGGTGATAAGTACATTAAAGGGAAATTTAGCATTTCTTTTTCATGTTTGTTTTGATTTTTCTTCTTTCACTAAGAGGAAATGACGCCTTGAAACACATAATCCAAATTTCAATTCAAATTATTTGCTCTTAGATTTCTGAAATGCGTTTATAAAAATTTTAATTGGAAGATTATGGTGCTGGTCAGGTTGGGTTGGTATCAAATTAAGCCCATGTAAAGTTTGGATCAGGGCTCCATGAGTCCATTCTGTTGGATCAGATTGGGTAGAAGCAATGGAAGGTTGAGTCGGGGTGAAGGCAAATTCATACCAAACCTAACCCCTTGATATCCCTTGCAATGCTGCATAGGGTTTGAGGAGCCTTTCAAGTTGTCGACCTTATCTATTGACGATCAGTTCAAGAAACCCAAAACAATTGTTGGATTTTAATCTCATTGGAGATTAAATCCAATGGGGTTTTATTGATTAATTACATAAAAACCTGCATATATATCTTGAAAATAGTTTTTAAATCTCACATTAAAACTAGTTTTCAAATTGTTTTTCTTCTTTAAGGCCTTATCCCACATTGGAAAATTACTAAACCTATTGAATTTTTAAGTAGGAGCTTGTTTACACTCATTAGAATTATAAGAGAAGAGTATTGAGGTCTGCAATTGTGCAATGCACATGCATACATGTGTGCAACGCAATGAGGCGCACTTTGCTCACACCCGTGTGGTTCGTGCAAGGTGGCATTGATTTTTTAGTGTGAGGGTTAAACCGCACCAAAGGGTGCAATTGATGTTGAATCATGACCATTGATTTTTTAAGAAAATCCAATGGTCACGATTTGATTGGGTGTGATTAAGAGACATTATTCAAAAGTTATCAGTCATTAACTGTTAACTAATTTTGAACAATCACAAAGTTTGAAATTGTGACTGTACAAAGAGCCTTTTTGATCTAGCCCCTTCTTCTTCAAGATGACTCTCTAGAATTATATAAGGAGTGTGAATCAAGCAAATGAATACACATGTTTTCGAAAAATCACTCTTATCTCTCTCAGTCCGATATGCTATTATCTCACAAAAGGTTTCTTAGGAGATTCTTTAATTTTGTTGGTTGCAGATTCTTGCCCAAGGCTTTGTTGTATCTTGGGAATAAATTTTCCTGTACCCCAACAATAAACTCAATAAAATTGAGTGGGAGAAAATAACATTCTAAAGAAAGTGTCTTTAGACACGCCTTAAAGCTTCTCTTCCAAGTTTTCGTAACCCCAATTCCCAACAATAGTGATATGGAATTTTGGTCTCTCGTCAACGTTAGAATGACCATGACAAGTTCTTAAAACTAATGAGTTGATTTTTCTTTCTTCTTTTTTTTTTAATTTTTTTGGCACATTAGAACATGGGTTCCATGAATTTGCTTACATTAATTTGTTACATCTTCCTAGAGGCTTCATCGTATGGTGATTTGAAAGATGAAGCTACAAAGATACTATACCTTAACTCGTAATAATAGTCCCATCATGTTTTTGATTTCTGATATATTAAATATCTTTTAATTGAGTCCAAATCACCTGCCAACAAAATGTGTCCCAACACCCTACTAACAACATCTGATACCGTACATCTCATACATGGTGGGTCCTAGTTTTATAGCGAAATATGCGGTAATGTGTCGGGTCAAGTTGGTAGGGTGTTGGAACTTGTTTTGTTGGCAGGTGATCCTAACTCCTTTTAATCTTAGGGTCTGTTTGGTTCACAATCAGAACCAGAATTGGAATTGGAATCGAAATCCTTCAAAATTGGAATCAAAATGGTCTATTCCCAAAGGAAGGAGAGGGAATGACCATTCTCTCAAATAGATGAATGTCATTCCACCAGAAATGGGAATGGAATTCCAAATCCATCCATCCAAATAGTTGGATTATTCCAATTCCAAATCCTTATTCCTATGAACCAAACGAGGCCTTAGTTTATCCATTAAACATTTATTTTCTGAGCCACTGAAAGTTAAAAGCACAGCAATCAAAGATAGGTTGATCTGTCAACAGATATGGTATTATGTCTTAGCAGTAACCTACTATAATAGAGACTATGATCTAACATGGGCTCAGCCCACAATTCCCACTTAATTTTTCTAATAATATAATGTAGGTCATAGTTAGATTAGTGAATAATTGAATGGTGCTCGATTATTTATTTAATATAAATAATTTTATCTTCAATATATATATATATATATATATATATATATATATATATAATTTAGTAGGTATTTGGTATAACGTTCTACTTGTATTTTAATCGATTCTAGAGCACACCATGACGTCGGGATGTTTTTTCATCAAGTTAATTTGATTTTAAAATCAGCAATCCATAGTTTTAAAACTCAAAATATAATAAATTCATGAAGACATTCTGCATATTCCCGAATCCCAACCACACCAGTCTTTTGAAACATATAATTTCAAGTTTTCACCCATATCGCAGGAGGGCACAGTGGTTTAACACACATCACACCTACTTTACACTTAAGACGACCACCATACGGTTTGGTAGGATTTCTGAATTTAGAGATCAGATGAAATCATAAACCGATTTTTAAAATTTTCCAAATCGAATTAGACCATTCTTACCAAAATTTCAATTTGGTTCAGACGTTGTACATCATATAATGAACACCCCTACAGATTGAGGGTGAGGGGACCAGCCGGCTAGGGCTATTACCTGTTGGGCTTGGGCCTGGGCCGAATAAGAAAATTTCATGTGCATTAAATATGCAGTGCATTGTCTCAACAAAACTACCAATCCAAATGGTATGGTCCGATCTGGTTAGCACTTAGCACAACCAGAACTGATGCTAAGTTGCTAACCAGATCTGAAATGAGTGAAGGTTAGAGTGCGGATCCACTCCCAACAAAATGATTGTTAGCCATCTGAAACACACCTCACTTTTACTTACATGGTGTTTGGAAGTGTGGATGTTTTTTGGGACCGATTTTCAAGAAAAAATGTCAATGCTTCCAAGACCCATTCTTAAAAAAAAAAAAAAAAAACACTTCTGCCATGTAGGCAGTGAGAAATACTATGCTGTTTGGTAAGGTGATTTTTATCACCATTTTTCATATTTGTGCTGACAGGTAAGCACCACATAGGATACACATCGGTCAACCGTTGGGGGAAATGGTTCACCGATGCTTGGCATTTCATACAACGTGGGGTCCCGATTTTCGAGGCATGCCTGATTTTTTAATAATCGGCTGAATCAAACAATGAGATACATAGGCGTTTGTTGAAACGCCTATATGGATCCGACGTGGCATCGTTTTTTTTTTAAAACGGCCACGGTTCCAAACATCCCCCTAATCACTTTCCCACTTGAACAGGAATACAGGATCCCACGCTCTCTCCAAACCCCTGGCAAATGGCTACACTGAAGGTCCAATAATTAATTTAGCAGATGTAGAAGAGGATTTCACATTGGCGTTCCATAGCACATCCCAACTATGTATTGGAAACATCTCCTAATAACAATTACGGAAAATGTTTGCAATGCACGCTGAGATGTGCATTGGGCGCCTTAGAATTTTAGAATTGGGTAAACTATTTATAGTTTTATACCTCCCCTGACATTTCTGATAATTACTTAAACCGCTCCCCTCACCTTTAAACGTTGCAAAGACCTTGTCTGAGGCTCTGACTTTTGGTGTAAAACCTGCTTAGTTACAAGTTACAAGTTAGAAACTTAACAGAAATA
The DNA here is from genome assembly GCF_000365185.1 of Nelumbo nucifera. The sequence continues at coordinate 1,019,227 of NW_010729113.1, read as the reverse complement.
TAAATTTATTGCTCTAATTTTTTAAAATACCCAAATTACCCATGAATCATGCCTGGGTAACATACTTGATGAGGCAACAAGGCGTTATACAGTACTTAAACCTCCCTGATGTTTTTAATAATTACTTAAACCTTCCCTCACCTTTTAGGATGCAACAAGGGCTTATACAGTTCAAGATTTCAATGAGACAATGTTGAAGTTGAAGAGTTTAAGTCAGCGCAAAGAATGATGACTTAGAACTAATATGTCGGAATCCTTCAAACAAGTGGATAATGGAAGTTAGGGACAAGCCCATAATATCTCTCTTTTTTAGTGCATAAGGAGAAATCGGATGGTTAAGGTGATGAGCAGATATGAAAACATTTCAAATGATAGCAATGTTCTTCTTCCAACGTTTAAAAGTGAAGGGACGTTTAAGTACTTATCAGAATCGTCAGGGGAGGTATAAGTATTTTACCCTAGCATGATTGGCATGAGTAATTTGGGTGTTTTAAAAAATTTAGAGTAATAGATTTATATTTCTTTTAAGTTTCTAATGTGCAACTAATGGAAGCGGTCAGTAATCATATTTTACACCAAAGGTCAAGGGAGGTTTTTGCAACGTTTAAATGAGGAGAGATTTAAGTAATTATCAAAAACGTCAGGGGAGATGTAAGTATTTTTACCCTTTAGAATTTTGTATTTTTTAATTTTTAAAATAAGAAATTAAATATGTATTTAATTCACACACAACCAATTGGGTTAAGAAACTAAATGTAACATAGTTATGTTTTTAAAACCAACCCATGCATTGAAGAAAGAAATGAATTTTGGGTGAAAGACAACCACATTATTAGTGGTAAGTGATTTTATCATTGAAAATGAATCACCACAAGAAACTCCAACTTTTCTTGCTATTTCTCTAACCTTTAAGATCTGACCATGGTGGATAATTCCCATGCTTTGAAGCAACCGACTACAGGGTTTTGATAAATGGATCATATTAGGGTAATAATTGGTTGGGTGCCCTAGAATTTTCGCAAAATTACCACCATTCGAGTAAAAAAGAAATAAAATAAAATAAAGTAGAAATTATTGATCGGGCAAGGATGAATTTATGCACGAATTGAGATATTCTGCCAACAAAACATGTTTCAACACCCTACCAACAAAATCTAACACCACACATATGGCCATGAGACTAGGAGGCACCATAAAAGTAAGACCCACAATGTATGAGATGTGTGATCACCACGAAACTAGGAGGCACCATAAAAGTAAGACCCACAATGTATAAGATGTGTGATGTTAGATCATATCGGTAGGGTGTTGGAATGTATTCCATTGGTAGGTAATCTACACTCCTTATGCACATGAGCGACTGCACATGCAAATTTTGTCTCCTCTAATGAGACATGCGACTTGCCATCATTTGTTGGAAGCGTGTTTGGATCTGATCTGGACTAAGTGCCATTCCTAGGGCATAGCACGTTTACATTGGAAGATTGCATCAGTGCCCTACAGGCACCCCACGTATACATCTCAAAATGCATTGGAAACATCTTTCATACTTGCTATTGGGATATATTCCCAATACACAGTTGGGATGTGTTGTGAGGCATTATGGGGTGCCAATGTGAACTCTTTCCATGGACATCGGGTTGAAGAATTAATTGTGGATGAATTGAGATCTCCTGCAAATAAAACGCATTCCAACACTCTACCAACTAGATTTGACACCACACGTCTTACAACAAAACTGGGGTCTACCATAAAAGTGGGACCCATCATGTATGAGATGTACTAGTAGCCCCCTTATAAATTGTATCCTGCCTGTGTATTTGGCATCAATTCACGGTCAAGATTCAGTCCACCCCTAGAGTGGAGCTCTAGATTTCTAGGGGTGGACTGAACTATATAAAACCCCATTAACAAGACATGATCTGACATTGCACATCTCACTATAAAACTGGGGCCCACCATAAAAGTGAGACCCATGATGTATGAGACGTACGATGTCAGATGATGTTGGTAGGGTGTTGGAACATATTTTGTTGGCAGGTGATCTGGGCACCCAATAACAATCCAACTCCCAAGTTTTCTCTAGTACATCCGTTCGAGTTGGAATGGGGGGGCTTCCCACGAATTGGGGTCTGCTCCCCTCAACACATCCCCTCATACCCGGGAGATGTTCCTAATAGGGGTGCAAATGGATCGGACCATGATTTGATCCGATTTGGTCAAATTCGGATAACCCCAGTTCGAATCTTCAGACCAGATTCGGATCACTCCATATCCGATCCGGTATATGTTATATATTTATTTATATAAATATATATATAATACATACAATATGTTATTTATTTATTTATAAATATATTATTTATATTGTATTTTTGTAAATTTGTTATATCATTTATTTTTTTTATAAAAAACATGTATATGATGAAAATAATTTAAAAAATACCTATACTTTTGTTTTTCTTTATTTAAATTGGTATGTTTTATTTTTCTTTTAATAATTTATTATTTTTTAAAGAAAACAACTTGGATCAGATCAAATCCAAAGATCTGACTTCTCGATTGGCGATTGGATTCGAATTCAGATCCTTGTCTATCAGGTTCGATCAAATCTTCGGATCGAATCGGGTCTAATATAAATAGTGTCATACTGGATTTGGATATATCCTTATTAGAATCAAACCTGATCCGATCCGTTTGCATCCCTAGTGTCTAGTGCACAAAGGGGATGTGTTGTGGTGTGCGGCTTATGGAGAGCCCGTTTGAACTCTGAACTCCGTCCCGATGTGAGATTGACTGACGTGGAGTTTAACTACAACGAGGTTGCACTTTCACTTGCCACATGCAAGATTCATATGCGTCCATAATCGCTTGGAAGTTGGAGGTTTCTTTCTTGTAAGAATCGGATCAGAAATTCAGAATCTGTAAAAACAAATTACTTATGTACATTAATTAATTTAGGGAAAATTCCCAATTAGTACCTTGTACTTTGGGCCTAGTGTCACTTTGGTCCCCCAAACTTTAAAATGCGACAATTCAATACCCGAACTTTCAAAATGTGTCAATCTAGTACCTATCATTAACCAGACCGTTAATCAACAGTTAAGTGACATTTGAAAGGACACAAATGTCCTTTGATTGTTATCTAGTTTTCTTTATCAACCATCTATATGTTGATAAAAAGTGAACAGTCTCAAATCCTTGCCTCTTCTATTCAAGAAGGTTATGGTTAGTTTCTATGGGAATTCTGATGACTCCAACTTTCTTTAATGGAAGAGAGAAGGATTTGGGACTGTTCATTTTTTATCAACACTTGGTATGGTATATAAAGATAATTAGATGATACTTGAAGGATATTTATGTCTTTTCAAATGGCACTTAATGGATACTAATATGGAATTTTTTTTGATGCAAAGCTTCCATTTCTCCTCTCGCACTTCTTCCATCCATGATCCATGGTTCGTTAACTCTGCATGGCAAGTGATTACTTTGGTATGGGCTTTTCTCTGCTTCTACGCGACGTACGATGAATTGCAGAAGATTAATTTAGATGTCCCCATGGATGAGGCGCCTGCGAGACGCCGTGCTCGTGAGGCGTTTAAGGACCTTCAGCTTGGAATTGATCATTTCTATGAATGTGGTTCTTATGTTAAACCAAATATAAAAACAAGTAGCAGTCCTCTCTAGAAGGGGACTATAAATCTGAAACGCGAGTGGAAACTAATTGTATTTACAATAAGAAACACCGACCCTTTGTATTACTCACTTTTCCCTTAAATTTTCTTCACCCTAAAGTAAAGCCTGATATGAGCAAATGCTATTTCCATGAAAAACAATTCATTATGATCCTAACATCCCTTCCTCCTAGAAATCTAAGTACGTTGTCCTTAAGGCTGATGTTTGGTTTGAAGGAAAAAATAGGGAAAAGAGGGGAAAGACAAGGGAGCCTATACAAGGTTTGTAAAGGTTTCTTATTTTTCCCTTCCTTTCCCTACATTTTCCTTTAAACCAAACATAGCCTAAGGTTACCTGAAAGGAGGGGAAAGACAAGGGAACCTATATGTGGTTTCCTATGAAAATGTTCTTGCAACCAAGCTTGGTTTACCCCATCACAGAGCTGGCCAGGCTGGGGCAAGACAGATGAAGGAAATTGATAAAAGGGACAACTAAACATGATCATTGGAGGGGGGATGCTTAGTTGTAATAGTGAGGCAAGAAAGGGAGAACCTTTCACTTTAATAGTAGTGAAATGACCTGGTTTGTAGAACATTCCAACCCAAACCTGATATGGATTAGGGTTTTGGTAACTAAGCCTCAACTGAATAGTGGGTTTCTTTGAAAATTTAGAAACTTGTATAACTTCATGCATTTTTGGACTGTCACAGGTTTCTTTGAATAGATGGAAACACTGTTAGAATTCAGAAAATTCTTTCATTGCTCTAGTGCTCCTCTTACAAAATTCCCACCTAAGTTATTGTTCTGCCATGGGTTTCTTTGAAATTGAGAATAACTTCATGCATTTTTGGACATATGGGATGCAAACCCTAGTTTAAGACTTGTTGCATGCCACAAATTGCAGGACTAAGAGATTTAGGCTATAAATCAGAAAAATTCAGGGTTTAAGCTAGCTAAAGTGTCTTAGTTTTGAGGAAATAAAAGAAATAAGGAACTACCAAGGAACACAAAGTGCAGTGAAAGAATTAATGCTGATTGGAAATGGAGGAAGAAAGAAAGAAGAGAGTTCCGAAAACTTGAGGCACGTTAGTAATTTTGTCTTTAGACAGTAGTTGCCCTTTCCAGTAGTGACTGTGAATACAAACAAGGCTATGCAAACCTCTCCCCAGGATACAACAAGCTTCAACACTATAAAAGTCAATTGCATCCACAATTTAACCTCCAAAAAGTTCAGAAAAGCTAAACTCACTATGTATCATGAATCCACAAGATTTATCACCATGAAAAATTTCTTTTGAATAGAATTGCCTATAAGAATTTACAAAACTGCCCTTGATTAGTTTTGCCACATTCAACAACATATACTTGGGATTGTTGATTTATGTAATTCAATTCCATTCGGTTGTCCTAAAGATGCTATTGTTTTGCCTCCATGCCATTTTTATTGGTAACAAGAAAGTTCATCAATGATACTTTTACAAAGATATAGAGAGATGGACAAGAAAACCTCCTTTACATGAAAATTTTTCACAGAGAGAAAGGTAAAACAAAATAAGCTAAAAAGGACATTTATTCTTACTAGCACTTCCCACTTGGATTCAATGTCAGAGACTTGTACAGGTCCTTATTGTTCTTGTGAGCTAAACCTCTATGACATTTTATCATTCAAGCATAAATACCTTTTGCATTTGGTTTATGATGTAATCCCTTATCACCCTTTCTAGTATCTACTAGTGCTTATTTCAGTTCAATTACTAGTTTAAAACTGAGAACCTTAGATATTGTCTTCAATATGATTATACTGTCTAGAGTTAAGGTCAGAAGAGCTTGCTACCATGGAGATTGAAACTGGTAGATGGAGGCTACATCTGTTGGGTTAATATACATATCTTTTAGAAAATCATTATATTTCTTCACTATAATAGCACATGTTTACATGTATAGACCAAGTATGCAACATTTACAACCAAAAACTATACACCAACTCAGATTGCTGCAAAAATCTATGCTGTATACTCCAAGATTTGTGCATCAACTAAATAGGATATTATGTCCAAAAAAACTGGTGGTGTGGGATTTTCTTGAATAGGTCATTGGCTAAGAACCACAAATATAGAGTAGTCACATATTGAAGGTGGTTGGTGATGAAGCACTTGATTATGGATGGGGTGAGATATCCTTAAAATCAGTAATGATTAATGATTTAGTTTTGTTAAGGAAATGTGGAAATTTGGCAACTCTTGGAGATACACTTGGATCTCATCTTGCTTGAGTTAATTCAATGGTAAGTGTATAATGCATATAAAACTCTTATATTAATTAATGTTGATATCAATCCTTAAGTATTTATTCTTTGTTGATTTGGTAGATTAAAGTTTATGAACCAGAGCGAAGGTCTTGAGTGTGATGCACGCATATACAAACAAATGTTTAGATGCAATGAGGAAAATTTATTAATTAATGTTTAGATGTAATGAAAAGACTTGTGTAAATGTGAATATTGAACAAAGACATGGATATTTTGTGCAAATGTGTAAAGCTTTTATTTGAAAATCCTCCATCATACAAATACATAATTTTTTCTGAAGTTGCAATGTTGTTCATCAAATTTTTAAATAAAAAGGTGCCATTCAGCAACAGTTTAGTAAAAACATTGCTAAACGTGCCATTCAGCAACAGACAATATAACTGTTAGCCACGACAATATCCACCACGGGCAAAAAAGCGTTGTTAAACCGTTGCTATAGATTTTAGCAACGATTTTTTGGTGTTTTTAGCAACGGTTTTGTCTGTTGATAAATCCGATTTTTCTTGTAGTATCATCACAAGCTTCATCATCCCCTTCCATTATAAATAGTTTTTTTGTCTTGCAAGGAGATATTTGTGGTAACCATAGTTTTTAAAACCGAACCAGTGACTGAACCGGTTAGGGGTCCGGTTATCTGGTCGAACGATTTGACCCATTCAGCCCAAACACTCGATCGTTCTGACAAAAAAATAAAGAACGGTCAAAACGGTTCAAATGATTAACTATCCGATTCAACGGTTTACTAACCAAAATCAACGGTTTTTTGGGGAAAATCTAGTTTTTAGGGAAAACGGAACCGATCACCTGACCGATTTCCAGTTTTTCCGATCCAATCCGATTTTAAAAACTATGGTCGTAACAATTATTATAGCATAGCCCCTCAAATTCTTTTAGTGCTAAGAGCTTGATAATGGGTTTCATCCATTTACTTTGTGGATGAACCTCTATGAGTTTCCCTACTAAGTGTTGTTTAGTTCACTCTGGCTCGACCATTAGAAAGATTTTCAAATTGACATAGGTATACTCCTTAACGATTTGCCAAGTTTCTAGAAATGCATCACTGTCATCTTCATATTTGGATGGCTTAAAGCAAACCATGCATTAAGTAAGCTGTCATAGCACAATTACCGTAAACAATCACAACCACTAGTTGTTCTATATTACAATAAAATTAAAAACATTGTTCCTAGGCGCAACACTTTTAAAAGGTGTGCATCTGGTGTGCATGAGCCTAGTGCGCCTTGTGCTTCAGTCTAGATGTGCCTTTTGAAAATTTATACAATTTTTTTTTTATGTTTCTTTTTATGCTTAGCAGTTGGGTCTCATATTTGCTAATGTTGTTCATTTGCTCATCCTAATAAAAGATATTTTTAAAAGACACTTAAAATTATAAAATCTTATTTCATGGGGATTAAGAATTTAAGACCTTAATATGGACTTGTTTGGGCTTGCCTCAGGAGACTTGATACAAAGGTGACTCATAGAATCAGGAATCCATAATGTTTAACATCGCATTAACTATTTGAAGTAATGCAAACAGGAAGAAAATAAAGAGATTAAGAGTTAAATGCTTGAATGTGTTAATATGTTATGCTTGATTTTATTTTTTAAATTTTCATTTTAAATATGTTTTATGTTTATGTATTTTAATTTGAGATAATATGTTTTCTTAAAACATTTATTTTAAAATTTAAGTTTATATTTTTATTTAATATTATTATTTTTTTATTTTTTTGACTTTTTTTAGCATTTTTGTGCTTTACTTAAAAAAGGCACGTACCTCACCTCTGCCTGACAAAGAAAGAAGAAAAAGAAAACAAGTATACCATTAGAGATGAAGAGATTTTGGATACTTAACTAATCTCCCCTCAATTGTGGGGAGCATTGGAAAATATTTTGTTCTTAGACAACAGAAATGTTGCTTAGCCAAGCTAAAATACAGTGCATGTGCCAATATTAAAAGTGTTTAGTTGTGATAGATTATAGTTTGACCTTCACCGTGGTTGATTTAAAGCATGTACGATGCATAACAGGTTTCATTGCCGCTATTAATCCTGCATGGAGAAGCTGATATAGTAACTGATCCATCAGTAGTAAGTAAGGTTTTGTATGAGAAAGTGTCCAAGAAGCTGTTTATATATATATATATAGGGGTTCTTACCATTGTCTACTCGAAGGTGAACCAGATGACGTGATATTCCAAGTTGGTAGTGACAGATTATGCTTACATTTCCATTTAGATCAATCGGTTGTAATCAGTATTGTAATTGTATTCTTTTTAATAATAATTTAATGCATATGTGGAATTTTTAATTAGATCCTCTTGGGATCGTTACAAGTAAAATAGAACCAAGATTCTCTCTCGAACTTCCTCATTTTTTTTTTTTTTTTGCGGACAAAGATTGTTTCTCAGATGTTCAGACTTGAGATATTAAACTTTTGATTACACTTGGTTATTTTTAGTGTAACTGTTTAAGGAAGAAATATTTGGCTAAGTAATTCGTATTTGGCAAACATAATCTACTAGATGGGTACGTAATAGTTCTTGTAACTGGCGTCATAAAAGAGGACAATTGATCCCACCTCCCTAACAAAACGGAGAAGGCCACCACTTCTTCCGTTCACGGTTCATCCCCAAAATCAACGTGGCTTATTCAGGAAACTTTTACCTAGGCCGACAAAAGTCGACCCAACCTGCAAACCTGACCCAATCCAACTTAGAAAAGCGGGCTAGGGTTCCCTATCTAGCGACCCAAACTAAGAAGGCAACATAAGCTGACCCGACCGAAACTAGATTTCGGGTCGGATTGCGTTGGGTCACGGTTCACCATCTGGTCTTTTTTTTACACCAACTTTTCAAATCGGCATTGACCCAGAAGTTTGAACTATTCAAACCAAACTGTTAAACCTCCATTTTTAGTAAAAAACGGTCAAAACCAGTTGATCCGAATGATTGAACCATTAATCTATCTGACCTGTGGATCAACCCTAACCTGAATATTGAGGGTTAGGGTGCAACCTTTGCCGACCCAAACCCAGCTGGACCAACCCGGTTGCCAGGTCTAATCGGCACGCACCGATATCCAAACGAGGAATAACCATTCAAATCAAGAATCTAACAAATTTCCAATTTCCAAGAGATAATGTTGCCCTGGGTGTCAACAAACTTAACATGCACATCTGAACTCATCAAAAGTGGATTTAGCTCTAATATCTCTGAATAAAAGATATAGAGGCTATTGTAGGCTTGCATACGCATGTGTAGAGAGAGAGAGAGAGAGAGAGAGAACCCTGGAAGACTGGAACAACAAAATTTTAAGGTGAGGTTTTAATATCACGATCAACCAGAGCTTGTAATATTAAATTTGGGTCGTTTGACAAGGAAAAAGTAGACTTTCAGGCATGCAAATATGCGACTTTATGACCATCTGTTTCATTCAAGTTCAGTTTGAAACATGAGGTTAGTGAAGCAAATCTGGAAACCATCTAGAAAACAGAAGCTCAACTAGGAGTAATCCCACTGTTTTTAACACTAGAAATCTAAAAAACTCTCCACTCTCCACTCTCCAGAGCGAGATCTATGCATTGCAACATCAGAACGATCATTACAAAGGACATACGTGCTTACAGGTGACAGGAAATACACATTGGCAATTTTTCAGTCTAAAAATCATGTAGATGTGTGCCGTGTTCATTCATCTGCCAAATTAATGTCAAGTCCAAAGCAAAGAAAGCCAGCGATGATGAATATATGCACTCTCATTTGCAACTACTTGAATGTTTCTCAAACAGGTTTTTCTCAAGTCTGGAGCAGCAGGAGCTGCAGTTTCATCTCGAGCTACAACTTGCAACAATGTTTATTTAGATGATCAGTAAGTACCCAACAATGAAATGCCCCAGTTAAAAAGAGCGCCTACAAAAAATATCATCATGACAAATTGACTAAAACATCAGAGCAATGCATTACTTCTGGAACTTTCTAAGTAGAACATCATTCCGACAGCCCAAATCTTCTGGAGTAAAAATACGTACTTTAGACATTAATAGACAAAAGAGAAAAGAAGCATGTATCTTATAAATTATAATATGCTCCAAGTTGACTTCTGACCAAGTTAGTGTCCACAATGGGAGCCATTCGATGGTGGTTCTTAATCTTCAAGTGTGGAACGCATTGCGAGTTGGGGCAAGCACCATTTTAGAAGTCCTGTAGCCCCAGAAGAAAGCACTTTCTTCTTCTCGGCAGCTACATTATTTCATTACAGAAGCAACTCTTCACACTCAGAAATAATCATTGTGCCAAAAAGCCAATAGTTTTAAGCATTAAGCTAAAAAAGAAAGGGAAGAGAGATAAAGAAAAAACAAAACACTATAAAAACATTTCAATTGGAGATGATAAAGGTTAGGAAGATTACCCTTCTCACTGCAAGCTTCAAGGTAGTTACATTGGCAAAAGGGAAGTTTAATTTAATGGAAGCCTCCAATAAGTAGTAGCTATTTTAGGAGGTATCAAGGGATCAAAGTGAAATATAATAAATATATTCCACTGGCCACTGGTATAAGCATTGGCTCAACTTGAGATATTTTATTCTGCTCTCATAAGCTTCTTGTAACACTGCATGATTGGATGATACATGCAAATATGTCTGAAATGCCTTTCATACTTAGGAGAGTAGTAGGCTAGTAGCAAGAATTTAGCTGATTCATCAGCCAAACAAGTATGCATAGGGAGCTAAATTCTAAGATTCAAATATTCAAAAACTTAATCCATTCTTTTCTTATTTTTTTCCATTCATCAAGCATTCAAATGATGATCACATCTTAGATGAGAGCCTATGAATTAAAACTATATAGGAAAAAACATAAAACGGTTTAACACATGGCTTTCAAACACCCAACAAATGATTACCTTGATAAGACATTGGGAATCCAATAAAAACGGCATCCCTTACCTTTGGAAAAGAATTTCAAAAGAAAATGCTCCAACTCTCCTTGCTACAAAGATCATGGCTAGAATAGCTCTCTAAAAATCTGACTCATCATCATCTTCCCACTCAACATCCACATCATCCTCATCACCATCATCCTCCATAGAGGAACCTTCATCTTCACTCTGCATTTGCATGCTGAGGTTTAGCTGTATTTTAACTTAAGCTCGGGAAAAACCATTGGTCCTTTATATTTGACACTGAATAAACCAGTTGCCCACAACAAATTATCTCACCTCAGTGAATGCTGAAACATTATCAAATCTTCTTGGATCCTCTTCACTCCAGGTGTCTTCATAATCTACATCTTTAGACATACCCTGTCAAAAGTGGAAACAGTGGGTTTTCACATTGGTGAAGTAATGAACAGTGGTAAATAAGAACAGTTCTCTGAATACATATGGTTATCATGCTAAATTAGATTACATCTCAAAAATAGCAATTATAGACAAACAGACTTAGACACCACTAAAAAAACTTAAAAAAAAAACTGCAAGTCATGAAAAACTTAACCACCATGTGGATTTCATATTAGTTCTGTAATGCACAAGGTGGAGTCCATGGGACGTGGGAAGCATTTTCAGTAACTCTTGTTCAACCAAAAAGGGACAAAATCTTATGGAGGTGCACATGTTTGGGAAGAAGGGAATAACAAAATTTTTAAAGACAAAAACCAGACCAATGATGTTCTAATATAAGGCATATCTGTTAATGTAGTTCATTGGTGAAGATTTTGGAAGCATTCAACCCTTCTCTGTTGATATCATTAGGACTTAGCAAATGTGGCTGCTTTTTCCTCGGCAATAGTAACAATTATCAGATCTAGGTTTCTCCCATCCAAGAACTTAGTCAACTTAAACTTTGATGACTGTAGTTTGAGCAATCCAGGATCATCGGGCATTGGAGTGTTTAAAATGGTCATAGATGTGGAAGATCCAAAACAAGCAATGGAGGTTGTTGGTATTTCTCTGTAGTTACAGGTGAAGACCAATTTCTTCAATCTTGTGATAAAACTGATCTCCCTTGTATCAGACTTTTAGCTCTTCAAGAAGGTGCTTGAAGCACCAGGTTCCCTGAATCCTTCACTCGTAGGACATTCCTACCAGAAGTGTCACCTAGAGCTTTATCTTCCTCTTGCTTCTACTGACAAAGTGACACCTTTGCTAGTCTGGACCCCTTCATATTCCACATCCAGGGACACAACATCAAGGGGGATGAAGAATTAGTCCCAAACTCTGGAGTTTCACCACCCACCAAATAATAGTCTGATTCTTCATTGCTGGAAATCACTAAGCAAAGGTTCCTGTCAAGTGTTTCATGGTCAATCCACTAGAAAAAACTTTTCCCTCCTTGATAGTTCTCTTTGGTAGGGAACTTAGGCCGCATTTGGCATTCCTTATTTTAAGGACTTATCTCCTTTTTGCTGTTAAAAACTCAGTGTGCATAGGGGTATTTTAACTGCAAAAAGGAGATAAGTCTCAAAAATAAGGAATGCCAAATGCAGCCTTAATCTCTAACTTAAAAGTTAAAACAACTTTTACACCTCTTACAAAATTCCAAATATGTCCTAATGTAGTCTCATCAAACACCCTAATAACCATGCCAGACCAATTGATCTTTTTGGTAAAGATCATTTAGTTGCTCTAACCTATCTCTCAAGCCCCTCTATAGCATGGCTTTTGGCCCTTAGAAACTGCCTTCTGATACACATATTAGCAACCAATGAGGGTTTGAGAGGGAAAGATGTCAGCCCCTCTGTTTCTGTTTCTCCATTTGAGAAAGCAAAGAGTTGGAGAATCCAAATTTTCACAGTAATCTGACTAACTAAGGGTTACCTCTAGAGATGGAAAGGTATGAACAGCAATAATCCAGTCTTATTGGCAGAAAGTTTCAAATCAAACAAATGGTCAAAAATAAGAAAACTGGAGAAAGCACTACTAGAATCCTGTAAGGACTCAAAACACCCTTTTTCTTTCCATCAGCTTTCCGTATGTTTCTGCATCCTTGGTGCTCTCCCACACAACAGTTTCAAGTAAATCAATCTCCTGCCATAAGGATCTAAACATAGAGTAGTATACTTCTAGAGGCTTTTTCCCCGGTCTCAAACTATTGACTTCATTTTTCAGCTTGTATGCCACTGCAACATTCATCTTCTGAGAATATGTTTCAGCCACACTATCCCATACTTCCTTGGCTGTATCCATCCACAGGTGGTGCTGGCTAATATGAGATTGCATAGAATTCACAAGCCACCTTATAACAGTGTAATGTTCCTGGGTACACTTCTCAAAACTAGGGTTATCTTCTTTAGGTTTCTGCCTCTACTACACACATGAATCCTCAAAGATTGTGACCAAGCTAAATAGTTGGTGCCATCTAGCTTTACTTTGATCATAATACCCAGTAGGGATTCTACAAGCCCTCTCGAATCAATTCCGGGTTCACTATTCTGCTTTATTTCAACTCCAGATGACTCCAATGATCAAAATAAAAACAAATGAAAACAACTAGAGACCCAAATTAAGATCTTCCAAAGCATAGGAGGGGAAAACAAGCAAAAACAGGGTTTCACACTGCCCAGCTACCTGGGAGAAACTGAGAAAACTTAACTGCTCCTACCAGTGAAGTCAGAAATCTTACCAACCTGGATCAATCTCACTAAGGTTGTCCAACAAGTCTTTTACACCCTAAGCATCACTCTGGGAGGACCCCTTTGACCCTCAACTCCAATTCCTCTCTAGTCAGCTAGGGTTTTGAGATAACCCTCCAAGAAGCTTCTTGGGCATCCAAAACTATTCTGAAAAGGATCCACAAGTCAAGCAGGAATTGGAGGTGTAATCTGAGGGGAAAGGGGGAATATTTGCTGGGCTTACAGTGGTCCGATTGGGAGGGCTGATGCCACAAAGGCAGAGGTATTGGCTGCACTCACAGGGATTCACCTTGCCAAACGGCTAGGTTTATCCTTCTTAACCATTAAAGGGGATTCTGCAAATACTATAGCTTGGTACCCTGGAGACTAGCCCACTTCTTAGCTGAAGCCAGGGATATCTTAGGCTCTATGAATGTGAAGTTGGTCTGGATTCCTAGGGAGTAAAATTCTGTTGCTGATACCCTAGCAAAATCAGGGGTCTCTAGAGATTTCTTGTTTAGTGACAGTTGTTTGCCTTTGTAATCCTGCCAAGCCATTCTTGGCTTCAGTACATCCTCTCATGTACTTCTGTTTTCTTCTTCTTCAATAAAAGTTACCTTTGCTTCAAAAAAAAAATCTCAAAAAAAACTTCCACCAACTAGGCCGAATGAATCACCAATCAACTACCAGTTTAGTTCTCCATACACACTGTGTATGGGATTAAAGAAAGAAAAAAGAGGTAGGGTTTCTCTGATATTAAGTTGTCAATCAAAGCTGTAATAATCTGTGTTTAATCAAAGAAATCAAAAGAAAAATAAGTCTGAAACAGCAAGAAGAAGAGAGAAGAAAGAAGGGAAGAAAAAGTTTTGGAAGAAGAATTATGGCCGACTCCCAGCCCATTAACCATGTTTTATTACATTTAAACATAAATAAAAGGAAGTTCACAAGATTGCCCCTAGTAAGGTAGCTGCAAGAGTAAGCAATAAAAAGGGGCCTTAGGCCCATAACAACTAAAACCTAAGAATAAAAGATAAAAGGAACTAAGAGCTGTTCACCCAACATCTCAACACCAATGAATATAAAGAACGTTATATACAAGAAAGACAGTCCCTCAATTAGACTGCCTCCTACCACCTAACCCCTTTCCACACATGTTACAAAAAATCAATTAGATGGTTGTTTCACAGAGTTTAATTTATTCCTGTTTACCCTGTTCTTTGCTAAGGAATCAGCAAAAGTTGTTTGCTGATCTATGCACAAGATCCATTCCAAACAAATCCTGTATTTACACACAGGCAAAGGATGGAAAAACCATCCAAAGAAAAAGAAATGTATTGGTTTGTCAAGAAAGGAAACTAGCAATTGTATGCATGAAATAACTAATTTTGTTGCCACCAGAGCTTCATCATATTATAGAAATAGCAATGAGTATTGATGCTTACAATTTCTGATTTCATCTGCTCAATTGTTCTCTCCAATTCAGTTATGTGCTGACTGAGTGCCTGCACATATTCATTAGTTTAAAACATTAACATATACAGGGAAATCAAGAACTGGAATGTGTAAATTTAGATCAAGAACTGGCTATCTAAAAGAATGATGCTCCAATAGATTCTATGAACATCAATAAAAAGTATAAAGTGGGAAAATAGGGATATGTATGTAATTGTAAATAAAAAAAAAATGAAGAGGATATGTGGCAGGGGGCCAACCTAACACTTTGGGTGTCCAGCACCCTGTTGTATATCACTATTCTTTCTTTAAAATCAATAAAGACTCTGATTGCTATAGTTAAAAATAAAGAAAAGGAAATGATAACATGGGAAAGATGATTGCACCTCATGGCGCTGCATGGCAACTGAACGCTTTAATGCTTTTGCCTTTGTCAGAAGGTTCCTTGGTCTCAAACTAATGGGTCGTTGATAATTCTTTCCACGATAATAAATAAGAGCATAACCTTTAGGGACTCTTTCAATTGCTACCAATATGCCACCACTCTCATACTCTAACAACCTTGCTGTGTCTTCAACAAAGGAAAGAGTCTTCTGCTTGGATATCAGTTTCACAAGTTCCCTATGCTTCCAATGTAAGTGCATGTTTTCAATTACTCCATCAAAAACACCACGTATGCCTGGCATATTAATAAACCATAGAGCACGAGTTATTTCAGTTAAAACAGAGCTTATACTAACCAAAGAAGAGGAACTTACCAAGAGGTAAATATGCTTTCATTCTCAAACCAACCCTCCGGAACATAAACCGTTCTTCATCAGTAATTGTTTCTTGGTCATCAGAAGGACCAACCGGAACCATGGATTTTTCTATCTTTGCTAACAATTTTTCTGCTCTTAATTTTTTAGCTTGTGCCTGTCACATATAGAATGGCCAGTTCATTCAAAAAGAAAATGAAAATTACTGGTAAAAGTAATGCAAAATTAATGCACCATAAACCACAAGAAAAACATCATATTTGGTTTCATATCTAGAAATGCAGGTTTATGCAATTTCCACATGGATGGCCACTAACTGCACACAAAGCTTTCCAGAACTTAATTATGGTTGTCTAACCGTTAAACTGAACCTTGAAGGCCTATTCGAGAAGAATGCAGCTACTTTGGTTAACACCTCAATGAAAGAGAAGCAAATAAAGAGAGTTCTCAAAATGATAGAGAACAGAGGTAAAACTATGCTATGCATGGATTGAATCTCTGCAGGTAAAATTCCAATATGTGTTACTTTTCAAGTTCAACTAGCATTAGCATAAGTTAAAGTTAAGCTCCAATGGAACACATTTTTGGGGGAATCCCCTTTTGTAATACAAACACATTTTTCAAAAAAAAAAAAGAAAGAAAAACCCCCAATGGAACACAGAGGGACACAGAAAAATAGAAGAAAATAAATAAAATATTCTAGATGTCTGGTCAAGAACAGATAGTCCATGGAGATGAATCATAGCTACCACATATGGCTTGACACAGCTAGGATGGGAGCTATGAAAGTTACTACTTATTGTTCCGAAATTAAGCAAGGAATAGTTCATTAAAGAAGTTAGATATAGATAGGGAAATGGCTCTAGATTTCAATTCCAGATGGATACTTGGTGCAATCTTTGACCTCTTAATGACATTTTCCTCCACCTTTACACATTGCTGCCAAATGACAATGTAAGATACTGCTACTAGATAGGTGCAAACAATGTGGTCTAGGAATCTATTTTCAGAAGACTTGAGAGTAGAACCCATGGAAAATTCACTTTTGAAGCTGCAGAACAACAATTCCAGGCCTCCAGATGCTGTTTCAAGGTCTGCTTATAGGATGGATCAGAGTTTTTTTTAGATGCCATCATACAAAAATCAGAAACAGATTAAAGCTGACCACTCTCATCTCTACCTTTTACTCTAGTTTCTTTACAGAGATGCATCAGAGAAATCTTCTGTGAGAACAAAATTTCCAAATTTACAGATACAGGAAACACAAGTCCCAAGGTAGCATTTAAGGTTTGGGCAATGCTTTAAAATCCAATGCAGATGTTGACCCAAAAAGCTAGCTGGTGGCAGGTTTGATGGTCCCAACCAGCTGGTAAAATCAAAATCATAAAAAACCTGGGATCTGGTCAACTATTCATATCTCTTGTTCAACCTCCAGGGTCAAAGGTGGATTGAAAGCACACTGGTTTGGTTTGATGATTATGCAAATATAGAATCAAGAAAAGAATCTATAAATCAAGACATCAATGTTCTCCTGACTTCCTAACCAATGGAAATTTTGTAATTTTTGGGAGGTTCTAATTTTGGTTAATTTGAGACTTTTAAAAGCTAGTTTCTAGTTTGTTGGTGTCTCAAGAATAAGGTTAAGCATCTTAAATAGTTGTATAGTAGTTTAAGTTGCATCACTTTTATTTCAGCCTCATTAAATTGGTTATTGAGTTATCCATCCAACAAGACCAAGATCTTTGAATCCATCATGTTTTGAGAGACCTTATTTTCCCTATCTTCCTCCACATTAGATCTTAATTTTTTCTTTCTCGCCCTTCTATTCCACCAATGCTAACTGCTAGGAGCTTAGGACCTTCTTCTACTCATGGATTTACCAATCACAGGTTCTGTTTTATGCAAAGAAATGGGAGATTATTCATAAACTGTAAATCCAGTACAGTGTAATGGGCCCACCATTCAGTCATATTTGACATTAAATTCTGCTTCCTGCATACCGTTCAGGGCATGTTACGGATATGGAAGCTTCGAGCTAAGTAAAAGGGGGGATAACCATATTTTTGGGTGTTTTGGGGAGCAATGAATTCAAGGATTTCCTTGTAAACTCTAGCTCCAAATGTATAGCAACTAATTGTAGAGGAATTTATGTGCACACATTATAGTTTCTTAAATATAGCAATGCAGTTATACATTATCATTGCAAAATGATGATGATGATGGTGATGTATTCATAAAAAAAAAATGATGATTGATAAATTATTAATTTGGATTATTAATACACTTGTACACATGCATTAGGGAATAGAAACACCTTGCCTCATGTCTTAAAAACTGGTGTTAATATATATGCTTGATTGTAGAGAAGATCCTTGGGAGCTTCTTTTTGTCGTCATTTAGGGTGGAGAGACAATGCCATAAAGCTTCTCATGAGCTTCTTAAAAGTCCCTTGTCCAACTCGTGACAAGTGGTGTATTTTGCAAAAGATGGCACATTTTACATACTCCAGGGTTTGTGGAAGGAGAAAACAGGATAACCTTTTATAAGGAAAGATAGAACCATAAATAGAATTGCAGAGATATCAGATTACAGATTGGGTTGGGACCTAGTGCTAACGACTTCAATGGGCTTAAGATAGTCAACGTTTGGGAGGGGTTGGAAAGAATATAATAGCTTGCCTATCTATTTTTATTGAAGGAAATCAATGGAAAACTACAATTATAATATAAGGCCCTCATTGATTTCCATATCTGATATTCAGAAGGGAGATGCTTACAACAGTTAGTTTATGTTCTATTCGCTTGACTGCCTTGGCATTCTTGGCCCTTGAAGCTTCTTCTTTCATCTTTTCATGTTCCTCAGCAGATATTTCTCTTCCCCATCGAGCTTGAGCTTCACGATATTCAGACAAAGTGCCTGCAAGTGCTTGTCCTCCAATTTCTTCCACATGGGCAGATACAACTGCTCCACTGCGTGCCTTCTCTTCAACATCTTGAATTTCTTTTGTCAATTCCTGTCTTTCTGCTAAGGCAAAAGCCACACTTGTTGGGAGGAAATCTTTCCCGCGGTATATGACAATGTAATACTTGTTTCTAAGCAGTAAGACACCACCTGTTAATTTCTGCAAAACAATTAACATATCAGTATATACCTTTGGGTATTTTTACTGCTTCTATATAAGGATAATATAGCATAAACAAGAGGAGATAGTATATCCAATGCAGAAGGCAAGCTACACCAAAAGAAGCATGTGAAAAGTTCCATCAATCTCCCTAGGGGCATTGCAACTATGAGAAATAGGGATACAACTCCATTTCCTGAGGTCCCAGACACAGATACAGGAATGGCTATATGATATGAGCTTACAATAATTAGAGCAGGATGGGCACAATGGAGGGGTACATCCAGAGTCTTATGCGATAGGTGAATACCACTTCAGCTAAAAGAAAAATTCTATAAAACAGTTGAAAACTATGTTGTGTGGAGGAGAGTGTTGGGCAGTTGAGAAACAGCATGTCCAAAAAATGTAGCAGAAATGAAAATGCTTAGATGGACGAGTGGTCAAACTAGAAAGGGCAAGGTTAGAATTGAAGTCATAAGGACCCTAGGAGTGATAAAATGAGAGAAAGTAGATTGGGATGGTTTGAGCAGGTGCATAGAAGACCATCTACAGCACCTGTTAGAAAAGTGATCTGCTACAAGTTAAAGGGGCTAGAAGAGCCAGGGGCAGACCAAAAAGGATTTGGGTGAAGTAATAAGAAGTTATCAAGCATCCATAATTTATCAATGGATACGGCACTGAACGAACGAAATGGTGAAACCAGATTCATATAGCCAAACCCCATTGATACCCCAGACCTGAAACACCTAAGTTGCCTAAACAGTAGTCATCAAAGTTTAGTTTTAATTTACTTGTCTTTTCACATGTAGCTGGCTGCTGGCCACAACTTGCCCCTTAGGCCTCCTTTGTTTCACAGATTTTGGAAGGGGGGAAGTAGGTCAATGGGATTTTGATTCCCATTGACTAACTCTTCCATGTTCTTTTTCAAGATTTAGGTGGGACCCACAATAAATGCCTTTCCCTTGGGTATCACTTACCCGGGAAAGTGTTACCCTTCTCCCACTTGGGAAAGTTAACTTTCCCAAGTGGAGAGTAAATGCTCAAAATATAATATGTCAAAAATGCCCATTAAAAAAAATAATTCAAAAAGCATGGACCTGGACCCAAGGGTAAAACTGACAAAACATAGAAAAATTAACCACTTACCTGGGAAGGTGGGTGAGGCAAAAGAACATGGGGAAGTTGAAAGGTCTCATTTACCCGGGTAAATTTAACAAAAAAGAACATGGGTAAATACACTTACCCGGGTAAATGATTCCTGGGTAAATGGCCTCTTTCTAAACGAACAAGGCCTTAGTGATTTAACCATAGTGGTTCCCTTTGAATTCCTTGAATAACAAAACCCAATAGGAGATTCTTACTGATAATAACTCTATCAGGTCTTGGAAAGTTTGTTTCTTATCCTCAAGAGATCCATTATTTCTTTCACCTGAAAGGCTTCATTATAGTTGCTCTAGTACAATGCCACATCATCCTTTGCTTTTTATTTTTTTTTTTGTAATTAGTTGCAACAATCCATCTGAGAATAAATGAGAAATATCTGATGGTAGCATTCAAGTAGCTCCAAAAATAAGAAGAAAGTGATTCTATACCTGAGATGCATATTGATAAGACAGGAAAAAATGATTGACACTCTACCACTCCTGAGGCATAGGATGCACACATGGGGATAGGCACCAAGCTTTTTGCATCCTTTGAAGAATCTCATCCATGTCGATGGTTTCTAATGCAGTAATGTGGCCTCCCAACAAAATGCTTTCAGCCTTGGTGAAGAGGGGCCAAACGTGGCTTTATGGGGGAAAACTATGGGGTACTGGGTTTGAGTGAAAAATTTGAAGGAAAACAATAGAACAAAACCCTAGGATTAAGAATCAGATTCTTTTATCAATTCCTAGAAGAACATAAGAAGATATGTGACTTGATGAGTTTCCATTACTCTTGATCCTCTTATAAGGCCCAAGTCCTAAGAGAGACCAACTTCCAAGTAAACAATATCAGCAATGGATTCACTTTTGTGATTGAAAGGCAAAGATTATAGTTATGCTTTGTTATTTTTTTTTTCCGGTTTTTTTCATAGGTAGTTAACAGGTACTACACAAAGCATGCGTAGCACAACCCAGAAGCCCATAATAGAAATATATAACAGTCAGTTCAGATTTATTCCTAAGACTATAACTTGTTCAAAGACACTTAGACACCTTGATGACCTAGATTGGCCAACCAATCCACAGCTTGATTTGCCTCTTTGTAAACATGACTATACAATATCTCCAAGACTCCAACCCAGCTTCCTGTGCAATATCATGGCAATAATGAACTATGCTTCATGTATTCCACAGAGGTTCTATAGTTCTTGTTTTGTGCAATATCATGGCAGTCATGAACTATACTTGATGTTCTTCACTGTTGATAGTCCAAGGTGAACAGAATTACTATTGATTTGCAGTGTCATCCTTGTTGCAGGTCCAAATAACTTTTCCATGTTTGATCAATAATCCAAGGTGGACTATTATCATTGTTATTGAATATTCTCCCATTTCTACTCTTCCATATAGCCCACAACCACACAACATACACATGGCCTTTTCCCATAGTTTAGGAATTGTACTCGCTATCCTACTCTTCCAACTTGACTAGAGATTAATGTTTCTCTTCTTTGAATTAATGATAAGTATGGTTAATCAGTTACTAATCAAAAAAGATTCTATGGTGTGCAAAGTAAAGTAGCAGGTCAGCCTACCATGATTCGCCCTAAAATTCCACTCTAGGTCTTGAGATAGGATGATATCTAATATGCCAGACAAAAAATTAAAAAAAAAAAAAAAGGATGGATAGTGTAATACCAATTAATGTAGGACTTAAATGAATCAAGGATGAGCCTAGGATGGCTAGGATAGATATAGAGGTGATTTTAGGACTAAAGATAGGGATTGATCAGGTTAAAAAAGGCCTCACTCAACTCTCAAGGGATCACTACAACACAAGAATTGCAGATTTGTCCTAAGACAGTGAAAATTTCATAATATGGAAACTTGGTCTAGGAAGACTAGAATGGGTGTTTTTCAATGAAATTTCATAAGTAGGTTTAGAATGGATGATGGTAGAAGGTGACCAAGTTTGGTTAGGTTTGGAGTAAAAAAGCTCACTTAGATCAGCTCTAATCTTTTGAGAAGTTGAGTGCATGCCTTTTGATGACAAATTCATTGTTGTTTCTGGATGTAATAACCTCTCAAAAGAAGAAGATGGAGTGCAAAAAAAGGAGAGAAAAACCAAAGATACTCAACATGTACCATTAGCTACAAGATCTCAATTAAACACCATTAATTAATCATCTTTACATTTTTGCACCAGGCACATACATGTACAGACATTATAGGAGTGGCCATTTGCCAATCTACTAGAACAAGGAAAAACAAAAATTATAAGACTTCCACAATCATAAGAAAACTCAGTAACTCTAAACTATTTATTCAATGACTGAAACTTAAAAAGCAACTAAACTATGACTAGACAAATCAAACAACTAAGACCAGATTCCACAGACAAGATGGCCAAAATACCCTTACAGTTTAAAGATACAAATGTACATAAAATTTTCAAAAAAAAAATCCAGGTTTTGCTTCTTTGCTCCTAGAACAGATAGCTACACCAGAATTTTTATAATACGTATCATGCATTATTGTTGTTGTTGTTGTTTGGTCATTTCAAAGTAAGCACTTTGACAAGGAACCACAATTTAATCACACATTTAACCTTGGTAAATCATGTTATCAACATCTGCGGCATCCTTGGACAGGGAAAAAGGGGCACCTTTAGCTCCTCAGCCATCAATTTGTTGTTTGTATTTTGAATACCACGCTTGACAGCAATCTTTGCAACAAGGCTTTTATCCCAGAGTTTCACAATTGCAGCTGCCAAACCCTGATGATTTCTGTTTCTCCCTTTATGATGAAAAATGTTCAGGATGAAAGTCATAAGTAAATGAGAAAGCAAGGAACCACATCCATTGAATTTACAACCATAGACAAAGAGTTGAATAGTACCAAGGGCAAAATGACAAGGAAGTGATTTGGCAAGCTTCCTTAAATTGGTCATCTCTGCATTTGTCAGTCGTGGTCTCATTCCTGTTGGGAGAAGTCTAAAGGGTGTCTTGTAGCTAGGAATAGTTTGAGGAAGCAAGTCAGCATCAACTGGTAAAATTCCAGTACCCCACCAATCAACAAAGCGAGGACCTAACCCATCTAGCAGGCTGTTATATTCTGCTTCCTCTTCTGTCATGCTTTCAGCTTGATTTGGATTCTGAACACCTGGATCTTTCTTTTCTGGAGCTGACATAATATCATTATTGATCTTTGAAATTGAATTGGCAGAAGATGAAACATCTGGGACAAAAAGAGCATTGCCTTCACTTTCAACAGTCTTAAGTCTTGAAAAAGGTTCATAGTTACTTCCCCGATACACCACCATAATGCTTCCTGATCTCCATATAACCAGTCCTCCTGTTCGGCGCTGACCAGCACAAGAGGCAGTTAAAACAAGGTCCTCAACTATTTCTCAGTAACTATCTCTAAAAAGCAAAAAGATAAATAACAAGAATGGGAAGAAAAAAAGCAAGTAGAGTTCTTCAGATTCAGAAAATAGATCACCATTCCCCATTAATTGGTTGCTGGAAAAGGAACAATATTTGATCTTTTAATTCAAAAGAGAAAAAAAGAAAAAGCAAATCAATCAACAATGCCTTAATCTAAGGACTATTTGGGGTTGGTCATACATATTTTCCTGCCAATCCAATCCATCTGGGATTCTAGGGCTATATCTTCTATTGAAAAATTAGTCAAATCTCTCTCACTACCTCAACTCGTTCATTCTGGTCTACAAAGGTAAAAATAAGGATGTAGACATGTGTTTTTTTTTTGTAATAAATATGTAGACATGTGATTTCGAGAAACCCCAATGTAGGATTCAGTTCTAAGAATATTTATAGAATACAAAGGCACAAAAAAATGTTGGAAAAGATTATGTCAGAAGATTGGTTAAAGATAAGCTACTGTTTGATGCGTTTTCATTTTAAAATTTTGGGATGCATATACTTATATTTTATATCTAAATATACTTGTACTATGTTAAGTTGTACGGTTTAGGTTTATAAACTATAAGCAAAATTCCCTACCTTTCTCTCTCAAAAAAAAAAAAAAAACCTTAAGTTCAGTTCTAAAAAAAAAAAAAGATATAGTAAAAAAGTTTGGTTAAGGAACAAAAACGTGATTTAGAAAATAATTCTACAATGATAAGTTCCTGTTTAATACTTTTACGTTTTAAAAGGTAGGTAGGCATAAACATAAGAGCATCGTCATTAAAGAAAAAAGAAGATTTCAAGAAAGGTAACAATTAGTCTCCCAACTATTAAGAGGGGAAAAAAAATCAAAACTCCCTACCCCCAAAAAATCTATAAAAGAAAGTTCAAAAGCAAGATAACAAGATCAACAAAGCTCATTGAGATTTAGTAACCAGCATCCGAACAGTATGTCCAAAATGAAAGAACAAAGAAGAATGCTCTCAACCTATCTGTAGATTCCAGATAGCTAACATTAACAATGCTCATTGAGATTCAGTGACCAGAGCCCCAACATTATGTCCAAAACGAAAGAAGAATATACCAAAATAATTCAGTGTTCAAATCAGCAATCAAGAAATTCACTCACCTCAACAATTTCAAGGGCAGTCTTCATATCATGTGCAAGCGTCTCATGGAACTTGAGCCTCACCAATTCCGACTTCCTCCACTTCTCATGAATCTTCTCGAGAATCACCTGGGTAACACCTGCTTTCGGTATATTAACCCTTTCCCTAAGCGTCATCCCAAGAGTCCTCAACCTCCTCAACTCTGCATCCTCAATTGTCAATTCTGCCAATGTTGGCGCTTTCACTCTCTTCTTCTTTTTCAATCCCCTTCCGTCCTCTTCCTCGCTCTGGTCGTCTTCATCCCTTTCCCACGGCAAAAGCATCTTTCCTTTCTCATCTTCATCTTCATGAAGAATTGAATCAGGCCTACTCCAAGTCCGTTTCAACAAGTCCCCCAATTTCTCTTCACCACTGAGCGGCATTTCCTCGTTACTCTCCCCACCAACCTCCTCGTCTTCATCATCGGAGCCTAACCCCAGATTTCGCAATCGATGGGCAATCCTCTCAATTGCACTTCTCCCTTTATCTCCGTCGAAGTATCGACTCTCCACCGGGTCCTCCACCTTACGCTGTTTCTCTGAGTCGGCAATTCGATTGACAGCTCCGATAGGAGGGTTAACAGAGGGCCATTTGTTGAGCCAAGGAGCAGAAGGAGTCCTGGATTTGTCAGAAACGGTGGGGTTTCTTCTAGGATTGTCATCGTCCCATGGATAACGCCTGCTCCTAGGGCTCCATCGATCGTCAGCACGGTCGCTGCGTTCGCTGGTTCTGAGAGAAGAAGTGGAGGAGAAGCGACTAACTATGGATAACGAAGGCTTCGAAGAAAACAAGAGACCAAGAGAATGGTGTGAGCGTATTTGGATCGAATTGTGGAGACGAAGTTCTGTGAATTTAGCTGTTGAGAAAGCCATTAGCTTTCCTCTTCTGTTGCTCTTCTACTGGTTAAAGTTTATATTTTCAGCTAAAGCTAGATGATGATCCTCTATGCTTCATGACACTCTTACAATGAAAGTGAAGAAGAAGAAGAAGAAGAAGAAGAAGAAGAAGAAGAAGAAGAGAAATTTGCGCGATTACAGAATGGTGCTGTCAGCAGCTTCAGCGGGAGCTGCAAATCACTACTACGGCTAGCCCGCGAGGTGTGAGACTGAGATATTATGGTGGATGAGGTTGGATTGGATATGTCTTTAGCGAGAACATCTACTAAGGAAAGCAGTCCCGTCGAAGAGGCCGTTTGATAACGGCTGAAGTGGCTGAACTTAATTACTTATTGTCTCATGCTGTTATGGTTTGAAGTTGAAGGATAAATTAGAGAGAGGAAGGATCTCCAAACCAAAAGATCCATTCAGTTAATTCAGTAGCAAAGTGATCCCTCATGTTTTATTCGACAGAAAATAATAAATAATTCCCTCAACTTTATATTTCTCTCTATGTCATCATTAGGGTGGGCACTATTCGATTAAAACAAAAAAAACTGAACAAAAAATTTCGGTTTCGGTTTTTTTAATTTAATTTTTGGTTTTGATTTTTAAAATTAAAAATTTAATTAATAAAATAAAATTTGATTTCATAATATATTTTATAATATATAATATATATTATATGTTAGAATATATAAATAGAGTATATATTATTAAAATTCAGTTTTAATCAAATAATCAAAAATCAAACCAAAAATTTTGATTTTTCTATAATTTAGTTTTGGTTTTTATTTTTTTAATTTGATTTTTAAAATTTAGATTTATTTGATTCGGGTTTAACCGAATAAATCGAATCATTCAATCAGATTTGGATCCATTCCTCTCTATTTTTTGTTCAAAAGCATAAATATGACCTAGGGAAATTTGATAATGTCTTGCAAACATCCAACTTTGGTCTTTGGTGGGATGTTAGTGTAAAACCTTGTATTTTGTATTATTTTGTATCTATTTGCACTCTATAAATTTGCATTTGTACTCTTTTCAAAGTGAGCCTAAGTAAATTCCCCTCTTAATTTGACATGGGCTACCATTCCATGTAGGTACTGGTGGTGCGCGATCTGGAAGCTCCTAGCTAGAAGACTATCTGGGCACTAGTTGCGTAACGAGCTGGACCAAGCTACAAGATAAAGGATCAGAGAACTTGGGGTGGCTAACCCGGCGAGGTCGCTCCGATGCTTAAGTTAGTACTATACTCTAGTTGCGAGCTGAAAGCTTGAATGCAAATAAGCTAATGAGCAAGTAATCGCGCGTACCTCCTTTGTGTCATTGGGGTTGGTGTCTTTATATAGGCATTGTTTGGTGTGGGCCTCACGCACTGCACCTGAGATTTCCGAGAGGTCGTGCCTAACCGGTCTGAGATCCTCGGAGGTAACCGCCATGCATGTTGACCATCCTCCGGAATATCCGATACGTGGGCCAACTTCTGAGAAACCTGGGAATGTTGGGATATGCATGTCGAATTTGTCGGCGAGCACATCTTGCAAGTCCTTAGTCAAGTCGGCAAGCCCTCGAGGGAGGTCGCTCCTCACGTCGAGGTCACTTCGGCCAGTGACGAGGTGCTACAGGTCGGCCCTAGACGAGGTGCTGCAAGCCGACTTAAGTTGTAGTCGAGGCTGCCAAGTCAGGGCGAAGATGAACTGCAATCTATGACTCCAAATTATCACCTAGATGGTGTCTAGGTGTCGTCCAACTGTTCTAAGATGCCATGTGTCATGATGTCATTGGAGGGCCAAATCCACCCTCATCAGGTACCATATTATTGTTTTTTCTTTCTTCTTTTGTTTTTGGTATTTCATGTCACACATTACCACCTAGAGCCTACAATTATGCAGGTTTTATGCTGCACCTCTTCTTTTTAAATTTCAAGGGATGCCAAAAAACACCATCAAAATAATTGGGTAATAGGCAATGGACCACACAAAAAGCCTTCCCCAAACCCTAATGAAGGTGGGATTTGATCCCAGATAGGGGTGTCAATTGGACCGAATTTGGTCCAATCCGATCCGGTCCAATATGGATCCATTATAGATGGATCAGGTCCAATCCAATCAATTTAATACTTTGGACCATTTTGGACCAGTCCAATTCAATGTATGACTGTCCTATCTACTTAGACTGGTTCCAACCCAAAACTGGTCTATTGACACCTATATAATTATCTTCTATCAATGTATTGGATATTGGTTCAATCCAACCCAATCCAATATAAATCCATTATGGATGGACCAGATCCAATCCAATAATACTTTGGACCATGAATTTTCCAATTGTCGTTGAACTGGATAGTCGAACTGTTCAACCCATAAACTAGTCAGGCATCCGGTTTCTTTTCATCCTTAACCCATTCATTGGCCAAAAACTGTTGACTTTGTCAGCAACCTATTGACTTGGGCATTTGAACTAGCAATCCATTTGAACCGGATGGTCAAACCACTGACTCAAAACTGGTGGCCAAAGTGGGTTTAGTCCAAATCGGTTTTTAAAACATTGATTTGAACTATTAAGTCTGGACTCATCCAATTTAATATGTCTTATTGATGTGTCCAATCTGTCCAAATTAATTTTGATTTAGACAAAGTCCACCCCAAAACCAGTCCCTTGACACCCCTAATCCCAGGTCTTACACAACCAGCCAAAGACTTTAGCAACAAGCTAGCTAAGGAAATACTAATATACTTAGACAAGTGAAAAGAAGGTTGTACTTAGGCCTTGTTTGTTTTTCGGTAAGTTATTTATCCGGGTAAATGCACTTACTTTTATTGCCCCAGTAAATAAGGCAATTGTCATTTTAGCCATAAAAATTCATTATTAAAAGGGTCATTTTTGTCCCATTCAAGTCTTAGTGACTTTCTCCCCTGGTGGAAAAGTTATTTACCCACCTAGGAGATGGGTATAGGAAAATAAATTTTTCTTGGTCCCACATAAATCTGAAAAAAGAAAATGAATTTCTTAATCAATGGGAATCAAAATCACATTGACCAACTTTTCCCCCTCATAATTCAAAAAAAGGAATGCCCCCTTAGTGGTAATTCTTTTCCTTCTCTTTCAATAATCCTTATTTCCATTATATGTATTATTTGGGCTCTAGTTATATATGATAAAAGACCCATGTTTGTTACTAAATCTATGTCGCTTAGATATTAGTATAAAAAGTATTCAGATATAGTGCTTTTTCAACATATTTATGGGCTGAACTGTGGAACCCATATGGTTGAATCATCAAGCCCTTATTTGGAGGAACACCGGTTCGATCTCCGGTAAGGTTTTAAAATACTGGTACAGTATAGAGAACCAATTGTCTTGACTTCCGCTTAGTTTGATCATTTTGATGAAGATATGATGCTACAATTTCAAATCGAGGACGAATTAATTTAGAGGTGGGAATGGATGTTATTGGTTGCGTTTGCTGCTGCATCGTGATCATGGGCGTTACCTATCTACTTGTAGGCTTTATCTGCTAAATCTATAGCATTCCCATTTTTCACAAAGCCAAGTAGCCAACCTTGCCAGCCCAAGCGCCAAACGGCCCAAACCATGACCCAGGTTCAATTTTAAGGCTTTGGTTGAACAGGCCCAAGATCGCTTGGACCCGAAGCCAGCCCAAGTCAATGAGGAGAAAGAGAAAGTTTGTTTGGCTGTTTGGAAAAAAAAAAACATCCTGGGCTGTTTTGAAACTTAATGTAAATGACACGTTAATATGAGTGTTTTTTTAAGAATCATTTATTAGAATACCTTCTATAGTTTCAAGCAAGGATTAGCTGAATGTGATGGCTGTTCAGCAGGCTGTGGAACCAATGACAAGGTTCCACGTCAGTAATAAAATACATGAGACTCACACCTTTCATAACGGGGCCCATGAATTTATTACTAGTTCTAACCCGCTCAACAGTCATCACTTCAGCTAATCTGAATTCTATAGTTTACTTAAACATATCTTATAATTTTCATTTTATTAAAACACTCTCTATAGTTTGCAACCTATTTACTTAATCAACCTTTTTCTAAAAAGTATTTGTTTTTCCATCTAAAAATAGTGACATGACCATCTAAAGTGAGTGGAAAAGGTTCTAGGGAATGGGCCCATGATTGTTCAATCCAAACAATATTGACCAAATAGAACAAAAAAGAGTGGTTGCTCATGTCTTATTAGGAGCAAAATTAGTATTTTTATTTTTATTTTCTTTTGATTAAATTTATTCAAATAAACATTAGAGTCAAAATTGTCGTTTTCCATCGTCATCTAATAGAAAGTCGATTAAATAAATTGATTGCAAACCATAGAAGATCTATATCTTTATAAATATATTAATCTAAAAATTGTACGAAGGAAAGCATAAGGATGTAAGAAATGGAATCTAACACTAACTTTTGCCCTTTTTTCCTTAGAAATTACAAGAATGCCACATAAAGACAAACCCCCTTATGTGATTGACTTATAATTGCCCCTATGTTATTCAAAAATTACATAACTACCACATATATGACAATCATTCAAACTTATAATTGCTTCTATGGTATTCAAAAATTACAAAACTTCCACATATAAGATAAACCTTCCAATTTAATTGACTCTAAGGCATTCAAAAATTATAGGAATACCACATATAAGACAAACTTACTTTTTTTTTGTAGCAATGCCCCTATGATATTCAAAAATTATAGCAATGCCATATATAACTATTTATGATCATGCCATCCTATAAAATAAAATGTCATCCCTCTTCTCTCTCTCTTATTCTTTATCCCAACTTTTATTTACTCATTTATTTATTTGTTTATAATTATCTAAGCATTTGTTTATTTAATAGAATTAAATAAATTATTTATAAATCAATAAAATAAAAGAGATTTGATATTGAGAGAAAGATTTTAATGGACATTTATTTTATTATTATTATTATTATTATTATTATTATTATTATTATTATTATTATTATTATTATTATTATCTAAGCATTTATTTAGTTAATAAAAGTAAAAAAAATATTTATAAATCAGTAAAATAAAGGAGATTTGACATTGGGAGATTCATAGGCCATGCTAGGCTTTGCCTTTATATCAATGGAATGTATTCAGGCCCAAGCCTAAGCATGATTGGACCATTGGGCCTAGATCTTAAGCCCAAGCTTGACCTCTATATAAAGCCCCAAGCTAGGCCTATAAATGGTATTCGAAAATCTGAATTCGAATCCAAGATTTGGCACAATCCAAGATATGCATTGATCTGATCCGAAAAATATACAATATATATATATATATATATATATATATATATATTGTATATATAAATTTAAAAAGGAGGTAAAAAATGTAAATAACAAATGAAGCAAACATGAAACATTCGAACCTCTCTGAATCTCTGATCTCTCTCTCTCCGGTCTCCATTTCCTTGCAAACCCTAACCCTAATCCTCCCTTCGCCACTGTCGCCGCCGTCGCCGTCGCCCGAGCAACCACACCAGCTACACCAGCAACTCGACGGTTGAGTACCAATCACCGGCCACCGCACCTCATCCTTTGCCTCTCTTTAGTTCTCTCCCGTATCTCATCTAATCATCTTCTCCTCTATCTCTTCTCTTTCAAATCTCAAATCATTATCGCAGCCGCTCGAGCAACCACCATTACCAACAACAACATCAGTGACGGCAGTCGAGTGACAGTAGTCTTGATAGAAACCACCATCACCGACGACAACTATCATCTTCTCCTCTATCTCTCCTTCGCCGCACTGCCATCGTTAGTGACGGTAGTCTCGACGGCAACCACCATCATCGATGACAACCATCATCTTCTCTATCTCTCCTTTGCCATCGTCGCACTACCATCACCACTCACTAGCCACCACTGCCATCGGTCGATTTCGAATTGAATCGAATATTCAATTTGATAATCGAAATCAAATTCAAACTCAAATATTTGATATCCATCAGATATTGAATCGAATTCGAATATTAGTGTTAATAATCGGTTTCGAATTCGAATCTAGCCTGATTCGATTCGAATTCGATCTGTTTACAGGCCTACCCAAAGCCCAACTAGGAAATTGAGAAAAAAGATTTGTATTCTTTATTTAACAACAAAATTGATTTATTTATATTAAATTGACTTTAAAACTGAAAATTTATTTATTTATTTTATTAAATTAAATATATTATTATCCATAAATTTCTACTTAATTTTAAGTAAATCCTTTTTCCTAAAAAATATTAATTAAAAAGTTTACCTTTTGCAAATTCATTTTTTCCTATACAATAATTTAGCTTTTGAAGTTGCAGGGGCCCCTCCGCTAGTGTTTTAGTAAAACATTAAAATATAAACTATAGGATAGGTTTTAGTAAATTCATGAAACTATAAGAGGTGTTTTAGTAAATGACTCTTTTTGACGACTCTTTCTCATGGGTCAATGGCCATGGCCTATGTGAATGTAGAGTTTTGGGCCCTAATATCAATAAAAATAACATTTTTTAATATAATTTTCAGAATAAGCTAACTTTTTTGAAAAATATCAAATAAGGGCAATTCACCTCCTTCCTCCTGCGAAACCATCGAACCTCCAAAATAACGAGACTGAGACACTAGTTCAATCGAGCACCGATGAAGGGATGGTAATGAACTGCAACAACGATAGGTGGGCCTTTGACACTACATGCATCAGACCTGTCGAATCTTCAATAGATGCAAACCATGGAATTTAAATTTTAAACTGTGGAGAACTAAAAAGTAAATAAATGCAAAGATAAAGATTGAATCATGGCAAACAATCTTGACTTGTATTAGCATCAGAACTTTAATCTTGAATACCCTTACATGAAAGCGAAGATGGATTACAGATAAAACTTAGACCTTTTCATTGTCGAGGTTTAAAAAGTAGAAAAAAGAAAAATCAAAGATAAAATTGAATCGTTGAGAGTAATAAGAGATTGAATAATTGAACTCTATGCTGGCGGGAACTTATAGCGCCAAACCGAGCCAATGTCAGAATGATGAACAGAAGTCAGAACCAATCTGGGCATCGAATGCTTGCTCATCTACAAGATCTCTGCGGGGTTCCGGTTGCATTGAGCATGAGAGAGGAGGAGTTAGGGTTTTCCTGTGACTAGGAACGAGGTATGTGTTTTGTTGAGTTCTACACTCCCACGCTGATTCTCAAACTCGCATACATATACCCTCCACTAAAAATAAGGGCCGCCACGTCATTTAATGTCTTCATCTTTCAAAATTAACAGAACTCGCCTCTTAACGACACTTCACCGTTTGGGTCCTAAGCACCGTTCACAGTAGAGCAGAGCAGAGAGGGAGAAATCACCTTACCTCTCCCTCTCTGCCTTTCTTTGCTGTGAATAACGAGAATATGCTTTGAATTTGAAACAACTCAGAAGGGGGAGATTTGTTCGATAGTTTAGGAGGAAAAAAGAGGTGAACAATATCTGTCCTTATTGGATATTTTTTTTAGACAAATTAATTTATGCTAGAAATTATATTAAAAATATTATTTTTATTGATATTAAAGCCCAAAAGTTGTCCTCCTATGCTAGAATCCCCCTATGCCTTGAAAATCCCCATAGTAGCCATTTAATTTTTACATATATTTTGCCCCTCCTACACACGTTTCCTATCTTTTGGCCCCATCCATATTTATTAAGCTTTGGCCCCACCAATAAAAAATCCTAACTACCATTCTCTTTCTTTAGCTTTGGCCCCATCAATAAAAAATCCTAACTACCATTCTCTTTCTTTAGCTACCACTTGTCATCCCGCCATGCATTGGTTACTCAGGTCACTACTCTCTAATATCCATTTTGCTGGTTGTTAGATTAGATCCTTGCCAAATTGCTAATCAACATGTCGTATGGTTGGTTTGTCCACCATATCTGGAAAAAATTAAATGATACTGAACACGTTACGCAGGAAAAAGTTATTAAATAATGGTTTGCTTGGAAAATAAGAGCATGACTATTCATTTCTTAGGCCGGGTTTGTTTACGGTTTAGATATAGTCCGGTGTAAAAATTCATTCCGCTTCGTATTTAAATCGATGTAAAACTCGATACATGATAGAATTTTGCATCGATACATTGATACTAAAGTTCAAAATCTTATATTTTGTATTATTTTATATATATATATATATTTGTATTGTAGTACTCTTTTCAAAGTGAAACATAACATCGATAAAATCAATACAGATATTTGCATCGATAATCATACTTTTCAAATTTCAACGGTTCACAACTTTTAAGCAGCCTTACATTTCGAGCCCAATTACAGTTCCACTGTGACGACCATCTGGCCTGCACCGATCGAACCTAACAACATTTCCACAATTAGATCTATCTGGGGGTTGTGTTGTTAGCTTGTGATTGTGAACCTAACAACATTTCCACTGATCTTTGAACGGAAAGCGAAGGAGAAGAAAAGAACAAAAAAGGGGAGCAAAGGAAAACTGTATACTTTTGGACTTACTAGAGCTTTGAAGTTTGAATGACAGGATTATGACAAATTAACGTTGATCACCAAGTATAAAATCAGAGGAGGGCTTGCTCAATCTCTTACCATAAAGTCGGTTGAACACAAGGCGTGTTGTAGGAGGTGCATCAATCATCTCAAAAGAAAAAATATGGGAGGTGGGACGATGAATGGTGGTGATGTGCATGCCAACACAAACACAGAGGCCTCACTGAAGAGGAGCGAGGTGGTGATTGGACGTTGTGGTGTCCCGGAGGTGACGTTGAACTCTGGTCACAAGATGCCGATGTTGGCCACGGGGACGGCGTCGTTTCCTTTTCCTCCCATTGAGGATCTGAAGAAGGCAATCTTGGACGCCATGGAAGTGGGGTATCGCCATTTTGATTCGGCCGCCTTGTACCAGAGCGAGGAAGGGTTGGGTGTTGCCGTTGCCGCCGCCCTGGAGAAGGGCCTGATTAAGAGTCGGGACGAGCTGTTCATCACTACCAAGCTCTGGTGCAACAACACTCAGCCTGATCGTGTACTCCCTGCCATCCAAGAATCTCTCAGGTAGTAATTTGTAACTATAAACTAACAACCACCCACCATGGGTGTTCTTGTTCTTCAACAATCGACATGAATGTTTCTTGAGAACATAGTAGTTTGATTCAGGAGAAACAAAAAAAAAAAAAAAAGATTTTTCCTTCAAAAACAAAAACATGTTTTTGTCCCTCTTATAAGTACTCTTCTGAATTATACTAACCCACATTCAGACGGACTTGTCCGAAGTATAAATAGAAATGAAAACAAGAAAAGTGAGCTTATATCTTTCCAAGTCAGAATTTGAAACTTTATCGCCACAGGAAAAAATGTTTTTAAATTAAACTAGAAAGTGTAGAGCTTCTTTCCGGTTTCAACCAAAAGCTTGTTTTTGTGGAATTATTTTTATAAATAATATATTTTTTTCGAACTGATTGCTGTGGGGCCCAATTTTCTTGAAATCGGAATACATGAAACAACTCTCTCTCTCTCTCTCTCTCTTTTCTGAAGGCCTGAAACAACTCTCCTTGGATACCACCTCTGGAAATCATCTTCATCACCCCCCCCCCCCCAATATATAGAACTTGAGCGCTTAACGTGTATGCTAGCTCATGTCCACACTACTTAATACACTGTAGTTATGACCTATGACCTATAAACCATAATAGAATGATATACAGGAAACTAAAATGGGAGCTCATATATATAGAAGTAAGAATTTGATACTAGATTGTTCATGATTTACTAATGTTTCAGGAAACTAAAATTGGATTATGTGGACTTGTATTTGATACATTTCCCTGTGAGACTTAAGGAAGACATACTTGACATGACCTGCAAGAAGGATGAAATTTTCCCTCTGGATATCAAGTCTGTATGGGAAGCCATGGAAGAGGTACACAAGCTTGGCCTTGCAAAATCCATAGGAGTCAGCAACTTCACCTGCAAAAAACTAACTGATCTACTTGCCCATGCTAAGATCCCTCCTGCTGTCAATCAGGTTAGTCCATTTCTCACCATCACCAAGCAATCCAGACAGAAGCTCAAAGGAGCAATTGTACAGGCCTTAGTGATCAATGCATCAGCATGACCCAAGATCCACTTGACATGAACATCTGGCGGCACTGATTTGTTGCAGATCCTTTTCATGTTCTCTGTGGGCATCAATATGTGTGTCTATGCATTTCATCTCATGTATTGATTCTCATTAGATCTAACTACCATTAATACCGATACTATAAACTCTTCAGGTTGAAATGCACCCAGTTTGGCAGCAAAAGAAACTAAGGGACTTTTGCAAAGAGAAAGGAATCCATGTTAGTGCATATTCTCCCCTGGGAGCGAAGGAGTGGGGATTTGATGTGGTTCTTGGAAACGAGCTACTTAATGAGATTGCTCAAGCCAAGGGAAAAAGTGTGGCACAGGTATTGATAAACTTGCTGTCTGTCCTGGATTAGATTTATCAGGATCCAATCAATTGATCTGAACTTGAACGTTATGTAGGCCATAATTTATCCTAGAATCTCATCTAAAATGTGTTTCTTAGAAAGAATATTGATGGTGATTAAAAGTTCTATTTAAACTCTTTGAAAGATCTGAAAATAATGCCTAAATTAGATAATCCAAGGACACCTAATCATGGTAGTGGTATTCATCTAATGATGGGTCCTTATCTTCTAAATTTCTGCCATGTGACAAGTTATGAGAGATCCAGACTGCAACTGGTGTTTGTCTCCCCATATCTGAGCTAACCCATTGTTATATTTTCACAAAGAAAAATTCTCTATTTTTCTCATGCTACTCATCCTTTTTTTATCTTTGGAGTGTTTCTTAAATTGTTTTCCTGTGTTTCAGATTGCTTTGAGATGGGGACATGAACAAGGGGTAACTTTGATACCAAAGAGCTTCAACAAGGGAAGGTTGAAGCAGAACTTTGAAATATTTGACTGGCAGCTGACTGAGGAAGAGTTGCAAAAAATTGCCTCAATACCACAGAAGAGAATTGCAACCATACCTGAATTTGTGTTTCCTGATGGTCCATTTAAGACTTTTGAGGAATTCTGGGATGGAGAGATGTGAATTCTCCATTAAAGCTGAATTTCCTAGTTCCATCCTTCAGTTTCATGTTTTATGTAAGCTTTGTGAGTTTAGTTCTAATGGGTCCTTATCTTATGGAGTTATGGCTTGACTTAATACTTCGTTTTCTTGTCAGAATGGAGAATATAATAAAATAAAAGCCATACGGTGCATTGCCTACTTCATCAATATGTGTAATGCTTGCAAACATTCCTCAAAGAATAAATTCATGATCATTCTTGGTAGTTTTACTGGCATTTGGTTCACATGATGAACTGCCATGATCCATGTAAAAAGAAACTTGATTAACTAGCCTATTCTTGAAATTTGACCTGCCATTAAATTCATGGTTCCAAGGATATGCTGAGATAGATTTATCACCACTACTTTGTAGAAATTATAGAAAAATATTGCAAAGGAGAAAGAATTTACATATAAAATGGAGAATTTACATAGGTAGAAAATCTGATAAAATACAAAACCAGATAAAATACAAAGATGAGTGCAAAGGATAGATCTTACGAGTAATAACAAGAACATTTGTACTTAAACTGAACTGGAGCTATTTCATAAGATCAGATTAGTTACACCTTTTTGAGGGCTGGCCTTGGTGCAACAGTTGGGTTGCTCTATTGTGACCTGGGTGGCCAGGGTTCAAATCTTGGAAACAGCCTCTCTGTGTATCATCAGGGGTTGCTCTATTGATGCCATAGCAAGAATTCTGTGACTTGGCAAATTAGTATTTCCCTCTTTTCTCTGTTGGATATTGATTAGGTGGAGCTTGTCTCAATTTTCTTTTCTTTTTTTTAAAGAGCTTGCCTCAGAATAAGTTGCAAACAAAGAACATGGGGAGGTGCAGGCTTAAACAGTTTTTTTTTGCTTTGTAAGTTTAGATGGACAATAATGGTTATTTATGGTACTATTTTATCATTTTATACAATGTATTTAGGGTTGACTTCTATCCTTTCTATTGATGTCTCATGCATCTGAAGATGTCAATTCCTTCCAGGTATGAAGATATTTTCACTCACCCTTGTGTCTTGGCAAGGCATCCAACCTTTTGTTTCTTTTGACTTTCAATTTGTAGCAAAATTGTACAAATCCTGAATTTGAAAAATTGTGCCTTCTGCATTTATTATGGTTTTGTCTCCAAAATCCATTTCCCACCAAGTTTCTGGGCAATAATACAAGAAACAGATATAAAGGAATGACGGTAGAACAGAATAAAGCAGTGGATCAAGGATCTCAAACGATCAAAGCAGACACCAATTCTACTTGACTGCACATCTAGAGTCAAGCCACGAGACAATATCATCTAGGATGTTAAGAATCCTATCATCTGGTTCCCCTTCCAGAATGGAATGGTAACCTTCTTCATAGAGCTTTAGGGTTTTGTCCTTACTGGAAGCCTTCTCATAAAGAAACTTGCTCACTAATGGATCTGTCACCTTGTCTGCATCTCCATGAAGAACAAGCAATGGGGATGAAACCTAGGGGAAAAAAAAACAAAAAGAAGCATGTATACCAAATCAGATTTAATTGTTGCATGCTGCTAAATACTGAATATCCTATGAAGAAGTTCTTATTTCGTTGATGAACAAAAATGACACATCCCATACAGCACTAATGATGTTAAGACAACCTGTTTTGGAATTACATTTTGTACAAATGATTAAGCACTCTAATACTTCTAACCAGAAACCAGTTTGAACAAAAGAAGTATCATCATGGTGTTCTTTTTATCTAATTCTAGGAATATAAGCTCCCTCTCCCCAGTTCCATGCCTGTTAACCATTCACAATTTCCCTCATATGGTATATATATAGCTGATCAATCCACATGAATCTCATATTCTCTGTAAAGGAAAAAGCATGTTTTGATCCATTCTGGAGTCTACTGGTCAGAAAAAAACCCACTCTATCAGAATAATTTTTCATATGATTATCTTCGGGGTGTATTGGTAGTGTGTTTCCTGAATCTGTTGGTAGGTTATCAGGCAACCCATAGGGGGAATACTCTTATGGTAGGGAGAGTTAAAAAATTGAATAACCATAGTTTGGGCATTTCTTGCTTTGGACAATGTCAGACATGTCAAGGAGCTATGATGAATCTTGAGTATGGTGGAGTTATGTCCTAATTTGAGTAAAGTAATAATAATCTGTGCATATCTACATGCTTGCATTGGAGTCTCATCCCTCAGGCAGTTAGGAAATGGTAGAGACTGTGCAACTGTCCAAGTTTACTGACATATGAAAATTAAACCTACATGCACATGCATGCCTGAAAGGAAGCTGACCTTCTCCACCTGTGACTCAATATCTTTTGTGGCCTTCAAAAGTTCAACTGCATTCTTCAGTCGCATTTGATCAGAGTATGCAATCACATTATATGCAGCCTACAACATCAAGGAAAATTGGCATAAAAGTTCACAAACCTATTCACAAGGCTGAGATTGAAGTGAAAAAGAAAGAAAATGACATTCCAATTAATTTGTATCATTCAATTATGCTCTGGTTTCAAAACCATATTTCTGCACTACTCAAAAATTGGTAGTGCAGAAATAGGAGCTTGATGTTTCACTCACATGCATGCATAAATAACAAGAGAAAGACTAACCATTTTCCTTTTCCTTGAGTCTCTGAATGACAGATCTGCTATATCTTTCTCTGGGAAGAGCTTTGCCTCAGGAATAACTTTAGACATAAAAGTTAGTATCTTTAAAACTGCTGGTGGTGGCATCACATCCTCTGCAATCTTGTTGGCAGAACAAAGTCAGAAAATTTCTTTTGAAATTAATGATAAATTCATACGTATTTTCTTTCTTTTTACCTTTTTCAAGTTAACATTTTTTTTCCTATTATGGATCTTGTCACCTAATGTCCACAAGATGATGATCTGCAGTGATCATACTAAGCAGAAACTGATAAAAAGGTCATGATTGCAGAAATATATTCCATTTTACTTAATTATCAATAACAATTTATC
The DNA here is from genome assembly GCF_000365185.1 of Nelumbo nucifera. Next base: position 979,596 of record NW_010729113.1, on the reverse strand, counting down.
AAGGTCTGTATCTTTGGACTATAAAGGCTTGATAAAAGGACCATTACCCAATGATGGTTAATCAGGGTCTTGGGAGAGAGAGACTGGATATGGACCTAACCTTCCATTCTTTTTTATTTTTTTTTCTTTTTTTTTTTGCACAAAGTGGCCACTCAGAATTCTCACACTTTTCAAGCTCAAGATTTTATAATTGCACCAAGTGATGGTCCCTCCTATGAAGGCTTGATCCAACAGAATATGTAGACAAGCATGATATTTTCACTCAAATAATGTCAACTATATGACTACATTTTTAGCACAAATTTACATCTAAAGACATTCCCCAATGCTGCACACCTTGATATGGTAATGGCTAAAGTTCAAGAACATAAATCTGAAGAAAAAGGGATTATATATGTACTAACTTTACCATGCTAATTTGCAATTTGAATTGCAAGCTTATTAGCTTATGCCTGGTAAAACCTTAAAAATTTATATCTGTACTAAGTTCCACTATGATTTTCCACCACCTGTTTTTCTATATGAGATTTTGAATTCCAATCAAGTTACTCTTCCTCTGGATGGATTCTATATTTGGCCTTTGATTAATTCTATGAATTATATATTTTCTTACTCAACATATAACATGTATTGAGGGCAAGCTTCCATTATCTTATCAAGCAGTCCCATCTCTCTCCATTATTTTCCAGTTTTATTTAAGATATTCATTGCCTAATCTGAAGCCATGGATTTACTAGGTGAAAGATTCACAGGAATATATGTTTACCAAATTGTTTTGCATATTATATTTTAATGTAAAGTGATAACTGGCTCTGGGTCATGTTTCAATATTCTAGAAAGCTAGCATAATTGACATCCCCAATAGAAACCTTCATGTTGCAAACCACTACATAAAGAATAAAAAGAGACATTGGAGACAATGTTAAAATGATTTTTTATGGTTTTATTGGTGTGCCTTATAGTAATCTTCTGGCTCTTTAGAGGAACAAGGAATAACTGCATTTAATTTACTTGCAAGAAATTATTAGAAACACGTACATGTCTCCAGAATGATGTTTCCTGGTTTCTTACAAACAGAACGGTCAAGGCTTAAGAATCCACAATTGCTTTTGCTATACTTCAACTGTATGATGGAAAGAAGCAACAAACTGCATATCTATCTTATGCAATAAAGCCATAATTGTCATCTTAAGGCAACAAAAACATAAAACTATCCTTGTAAATGCATGGAAACAGACACAGAAGTATAAATTCAGAAAAAATGGCATAAGTTCATCAAAACTCTGAAACACTAAGCACCCCAAACATTGTTTTGCGACCCCCCCCCCCCCCACTTCAACTCTCTTGAATTTCCAGATTCAAGCACATTGCCCCTGACCCACTAACAGGGGGGTGATAGTGAAAGTAAAATTACAAAATTGCCCACTCAATATTTTATGGGGATGACAGTAACAAATATCAAAATGATGAAAATAACCATTCTGAAGCACAAATCATTCTCAAGGCATTAATGAAACAATCATTATCAACACATTCTGAAGACGAACTTTGTTGAAAAAAAGTTCAGAGGATCATGTGGGAGTTGGGGTTGTAGAAAAAACAAGTTAAAAGGGCAGTCTCATAAAATAGGGTTTTAGAAACACTTAAAGGAATATCCCATGAAGTTAATGATGGAATGCTTACAGCAGGGGCAACATGGTGGAATCCAGAAGTTCAGGGGGGTCTCTGTTGCAAAACAAAGTTCCGGGGGG
>NW_010729113.1:955571-977830 GCF_000365185.1 Nelumbo nucifera | reverse complement strand
GCTAAGTGTCACTACCCCCAAAGTATAAGGTGGCTCTCTGTAATTTACCCTAAAATAAAGATACTTGTCCACCGAATAAAAAAAGGAAGGTTCTATTATAATTTATAACCATTAAGCAAACATGTACTACGAGCACTGATGAGCTTACTTTGCACATTGGGGCAACAAGAACAACTCCATCCCATTCATCTGGTTGCTTCAGATGAACCTTGAGAGAAACAGCTCCTCCCATGGACTGTCCCAAGATGAAGTGAGGCAACCCATTCAATTCTGGCCTTCCTGTCAGTTGTAGAATAAAAAAAAATACAATCAATTCTAATCTTCAGCAGCTGAGTAAACCTATCAAAATAGTGTGACAACACCCACATTTGTGGCTGTAATAACATGAATATGATTGCGATAATGAGACTAATGAAGAAAAAAATTGTAGCTTGATTAATATACCTTTGATGTTTCTGTAACGTTCAATGACATCATCCACTAATTCGTCAAAATCTGGGATATAACCATGCAGTCCTTCAGAGAGGCCGAAGCCCGGGTAGTCCAGTGCATAAACTCCATACCCAGAAGAAGCGATTCTCTTTGCAATCCCTGAAACTCTGAATTTCTTATACATCTCAACTCATATAAGACGTCAATTAATTCTTAAATCTCAGAAGTACTAGAGAGGATTCAATGACGCAATGCAGAAAGAGATAGAATCACGAACCCTCGAAGAAGAATGTGCAAGTACTACCATATCCGTGGCAGAAAAAAAGAGCACCCTTAATTTGAACACTCTCCTTGGGCAACCAGCTCTTGCAGAAAATTTCCAGGCCTCTTGAGTTTCGTTCATACCACTATACCAGCCCAAAAAGCAACCATCTAATTGAATCGAAGTTGTTCCAATTTAAGAGAACAACCATATGGTAGTTGCAAAAAGCAGCATTTCTTACCTCCTCTGTCCTTATCCCAGGTGGAACCGTCTACCCACCAATTCATAAGAAGTATAAAAAGGGGTACAAAAATGATCAGTTCAAGATAATTCTAACAATCTAACGAAACTACAGTCAAGAGGCATAACAGAAGATTCTAAAGAATGTAACCAAATCAAACGACCTTAAACAAGATGTGGTCGAGCTTTTGCTGCACATCCATGAAAGCTGATCGAACCCGACGACGAGCAGGTGCAAAGTCCATATTCTGCGAGGCAATTGAGTTCATCTCCTCACTCAAGCTTTCGATCGTCGATTTCTTCTTCGCAACGATCGCTCCGCAAGTCTTTGGAGTCAAAACCGTTAAATTTCTACTCGCTCGTCGAGAAAAATTGGACACTTGACAAATTCTTGTATCTCCGATCAAATAATGAGAGCTCCGGCGAAACTGAGGTAGTTTTGGTGGTTGGTATTGGAAGGTGAGAGAGAGTTCCATGTCTGAGAGTGCCAAAAAAGCCGTGCATAAAGATGATTTGTCCGCGTTCTCAGGCTTGTTGATGCTTTTAATTCTCTTCGTCTTCGGAGATTCAGAGTTCAGACAGAGAAAAAACTTTTAAGGGTAATAGGGCAACTTTTGGGATTTAATATCAATAAAAGTAATATATTTAAAAAATAGATTAATTTTTTAAAAATAATATAAATAAAGAGAAAAAAATACTGTTCATTTTCTTCTTGTCATTTGTTTACAGAGCCGCCGCCCGCCACCACTCGCCACCGCCGTCCGCTGCCTCCGCCCCCTTTGCCTCCGCCTTCGGTAACGTTGCCAGAGATAACCGGAGGCAGAGGTGGCGGTGGCGGCGCTGGTGGTCATTCCTTTCCCGCCGCCACCGCCACCTCTGTCTCCACCCATCTCCGGCAATATTATCGAAGGCGGAGGCGGAAGTGGTGGCGTTGGACAGAGAAACTATCAGCGCCGCCGCCGCATATCTCCGGCAACGTTGCCGGAGGCGGAGGCGGAGGCGGAGACGGCGGCAGCGGCCGGCAGTGGCGGGCGGCGGCGGACGGCTGGTTTGATGAACAAATGCAAAAAGAAGAAGATGAATATTGCTTTTGACCTTTATTATATTATTTTAAAAAAATTAATCTATTTTTAAAATTTTTTTAAATATATTATCTTTATTGATATTAAATCCCAAAAATTGAACATTGCTTTTGACCTTTATTATATTATTTTAAAAAAATTAATCTATTTTTAAAATTTTTTTAAATATATTATCTTTATTGATATTAAATCCCAAAAATTGCCCTTATAAAATCCAAACTTTTACGGCTACCGTTACATTGCAAGTTGGTACGGATCCATGGTGGAACCAGAATCTGAAAGCCGCCCATGTGCGGCATTTCGTGTTTTTTGAGTATGCAAAATTACGAAAAGAACCATATGCGCCAATACCACAGTATGGGTCGATTCGGTTCGGTTGCGGAAAGCTGAAACCTATCTTGGGTCGCTTTTAGATGTTTGAAACCGAAACCTACTTTGAGCGTCGATTCTGGCCAATTTCATGGTATACCGATGGAATTTGTTTTTCTTTAATCTTCCATTCAAGAAAATATATTAATATACGGTTGAAAATTTATCATTATGATTTAAATTTTATAAATATTACCTTTTACATTATTTATTATATACATACAATTAAATATTAAAATAAAAACAAATGATTAAATCACTTAAGTAATTCGACGGTCAAGTGAGACCATGGCTTTTGTAATCATGAGCGCTTGAACTCAAATCTTTAAATCTTTAATAACTATTTTGGAGTTTATTTAAAGGCAAGTTCGGTTCTACCAAGGCCAACCAAGGTTAGTTCATCGGGTTAGTTTAGGTAGGGCAAATCCCTAGACCTTGGAATTGACTTGGGTGGGGATCGGTTCCAAGAATTTGGAGCCAAACCCTACCCTGTAACAGATTAAGTAGGATTGGTTCAAAGCCGATTCGAGGTCAGTTCCATTTGATTCCAAGTAGAACCTACCCATTTGCTCACCCCTACCACATATGCTCGAACAAACATCATTTACGCTGGTTAGCTAATAATCAGGGCAGGGGTCCAACCATCCAAGTTCCAAACAGGGGAGATCATGGACATGGTGGAAGCTGCCCATATAGATACATGGATGATCATGGATCAGGCTGGGGTGGGTTAACACCTAGGACAAGGGGCTTAATCTAAGCCATATATGCCCAAACCCGGCCTTGCATAGGCCCAGGCCAGGGATTTGGGCTTTGGGCTCGGTTTAGGAATACAAAATATAAGGATTTGCACTCTATATATTTGTATTTGTACAGTATAAATATAAATATGTGCAGTACAAATACATACAAAATACAAGGTTTTGCATTCTACATATTTGTATTCATACTCCTTCCAAACTAAGCCTTAAATTCTAAAAATATGTTAGACCTGGGCCCTGTAATGTAGGCCTAATCTTGACAATTTTTGAGCTTGGCTGGACCATGCTAGGAATAATCAGAGCAAGGGTTAGTTGAGTGTGATAACTGTTCAACGGATAGTGAAACCAATGATAGTGTTCCACGCCAGTAATAAAATACAAGAGCAAGGTTTGGCTGAACATGATAGCTGTTCAGCAGACTATGGAACGAATGATAAGGTTCCACACCAGAATTTAAATACCTTAACGCCCACACCTTTTACGGTGGGGCCCATGAATTTATTATTGGCGTGAAACCTCCTCACTGGTTCCACACCCTATTGATTCAGCTAATCCGAATTCAAAATATAAGGGATCCGCACTTTTCATAGTGGAGCCTATGAATTTCTTACATGCATGGAACACTATCATTGTTTCCACAGTCCGCTGAACAACCATCCCTTCAGCTAATCCCAATTCGAATAATCATGCCAAACCAAGAGAGTCAATGTCCTAGGTTTTGTTTGATACCATTGCGGTTTGTACTAAAACGTTTTGGGTTTATTAATACAAATTGTTGAGATGTATTATCACATCATATCAGTCACTTCAGCTAGAAAAATCATTTATATAAACATGACGTTTCAAGTAAAAATAACAATTTGTATTATCAACCTAGAACATTACAAATAAAAAAATGTACCTCGCCAATATATATTGATTAACCCCAAACAACCAACAATGGTATCAAAAACAGAGTTCCGATCTGTTCCTCACAAAGTGTGCCTCGGGCCGATCTCACACCACGTTTATCTGTACATCTGGAACATCTCCGTACTTCAAAATATTTATTCATGGTAAAATCAATACATGACTTAAACGTGCTGTAAAGTTGGTGAGGCGCCCTCTCTGAGGAACAGATCCGAACTCTCAAAAACAACCCTTATGAACTTATGATCAAGGAGAGGAACATATTTGTTCCTAGAAATCATTTTTTGCTCAAAGAAACAGAGAATTTGCATTCAATTATTCAATAAATAAGAATTACAATCGAGGATTTTCCTTCCAAAACTCACAATGCGAAAATTTTGCCACTGGCAAACATTGTACCTCGAAATCTACACATTCTCTTTAGTCCATAAATCATGCATTCAGCACTGTTATTGCTACATGAAGTTTATATGGACACATGTCAAGCAAGGAGAGCCCTGTAAACACTGGACAGCAGAAACTGTCATGAAATGAAATCTGCTCTTCACAGAGCGCACCTCACACAGACCTCACAGCCCCATCTCATTGTGTATTGAGAATATCTCCTGCTGAATAAGAATAACAACATAAAGGATGGGAGACGTTACCATTACTCAGTGAGATGAGGCTGTGAGGTCCATGTGAGATGCACTCTGACAAAGAGATCTGGTCTCGACTGTCATACGTAGACAGCCAAAATTTCCCTTAGGCTATGTTTGATTTGAAGGAAAAGGCAGGGAAAGGTAGAGAAACCTATACAACTTTCCCTTCCTTTCCCTGCCTTTTCCTTCAAACCAAACACAGCCTTCTGAGTTATGAGAACTGTGGGTCTCACGTGCACTCTCTATGCCATCTTGAGTAAATTCATCAAGGTTAAAAGAGAAATACAAAAAAGGAAAAGAGAAATGACATAAACAATTAGACAGCAATGGTTGCAACATACGGGTACAAAAGTTGGCTGAGACATGCTGCAAATCAATCCTTCTTTTCCACGTTGTACCCCGCTACTGGGAAGAGTTTCTTCCATAGACCATCGCGGAAATGATGCAGGAAAAGAAAAGATGAAAAAAAAGAATATTTACTAGATTCCAATTTCAGCATATGTAATTATTTCTGTTGGAGAGTATTACTGTATATATCTCAGAAGAGTTCATGTTAAGTATAGGGAAACTTATATCAAGAAATCTTATTCTTTTCATTTAAGGCTGCATGTTAGAAAATTTACAATATATAGAATACAAATGATTATTAATCATACATTTGAACAAAACAAAGGGATCAACTGCTATAAATTTTCTTGTTAGGAGAAGGTGAACATTTATATATTTCCTGACCAAACTCGCTTATCTTATTAAGCAACAGCGTCCTCTCAGTCTCAAGCTGCAGCATGTACTCCTCCTGCACGTCTTCAAGGTTTTCTATCTCACTCAAAGCCAGTGAGAGTGCTTCAGTATCCCCACCCTCAATTAAGGTTTGTAACTTGGTTATGGCTTGCCTTACCTGTTCATGATCATTTCAGGAAAATGCATTACGCTACTGAAATCTGCAGAGTGGGTCAGTCTCTTAGAAAAGAGGCATCACTAACTGCATAAGATGATGAATGACAAAGAGACCTATAAATAATGGACATATTCAAACAAGTAACTGTTCTAAATAGACTAATGGATCATATTTATAATCTAGGTGCAGCAGTTCTGTATATATCACATGTACACATGGTAATGGGGTTGAACATTCTATGGCCTTGAATCTATGAAATTTCCTATAAAAGATATTCAACACCCTAAGTGAAAATGAAAGAAAATAGATATTTTCCAAAACCACCCATTTCATATACAATATCTTTTAGGATCATTGGCTACTATTCCTCCCTTCACAAAGAAAAGAGGCTAACACAATCAGATGGTGATCGGGTTAGAGGCTAACATATCTACTAGACAGGTAATAAAATGTTTCACCAACTCCATATATCAATGTCATACTCTAGTTTAGAGTTTACAAGTTGTGAATGTCTTCTAACTGATATGAAGTTCTAATTTCTCTTACAGATATCTTGTTTAACACTCAGAAATCAACCAATCTTCATGCACATTGTACTCTTATATGTTTAAAATGGTATATCCAAATAAAGAGGAATTTCTTGAAAGTGAGACACATGTTACTCACCTGGGCAGAAATTTGATATGCCTTACTAATGTCTGAACTCTGAGAATCTAAGCTAGACCTTTTCTGTAGCTCTGGAATTTTTCTTGTTATTTGTATATGGATCTCTCCCCTCTTTACTCCTTGGAGAGGTATCCACTTGTCAGCCATCTGGTTTGGAGGCAATCCTTGATATTCTACAACACAATCACCTATACTTGATGTTGGTAGGACAGCATTATGATCTTTTACAAACAGCATTAAGGGACTTCCATCATCAGGGAACTCCAGTGTCTGATTCCATTGAGGATTCAATGTTTTAAACATAATCTGCATAGCATGCACATGAAGGGAGAGTATGCTAAGAGATAATACGAGAAAGAAAAGATGACATGGAAAGAACCACAAATTTTATTCTTCTAAGTTCTGATTGCCATTGTAATTTCAAGATATCCAAACGGGCAAAAAAGTTGTCCATTACTTTCCATCTCAGTTTATCCTATATCAGCTTATTAATCATCATTGAAAAAAAAGAAGAAAATTTTAAAAGAATGTACATTCATATGTATATATTTGTCTATGTATTTTCAAGATGATGCTTGGCAATCTAGCACAATTAGTCAATGTAACATAACAAATTATGGAATAAAAATAACTCAAGTCTAAACAAGACGTCTCTAACCTTTGTTCTTTTTTTCAAGTTTCCATAGTGTACCCTCACATATGGATCACTTGTTCCTCTCAAATCTGCTGCAATGAGGTCTCTTGCTTCAATCAGAACTAGTTCAATCCAACCATTTCCTGATCCTGCCATGCCACTCTGTATAGATATTGAAAGACCAAAGAGAAAAATATTACAATACAAATATCAGCATGGGGGCAACTCATGGCCTACAAAATCACAATATATGATATATCTAATACATAACTGCAAACCAATAGATTATAAATAGTCTTTTTTTTTTCTGGTCCTTTTGCTATTTATCCAGTATTTTACTATTTTACTATTAGTTAAATGGCTTAGTTCTTGACTCTTGAGTTGAAAGCATACCCTTGATCCATCATAATCATCATTTCTCACTGCTTCTATTTGAAGCCTCAATTCTCCTGAATTTACTTTTTCAAGGGGTATCCAGACATCCCTCAGTGAGCCTTCAATCAGTCCTTCCAAATTTACTCGTGCACTTCCAATGTTGTCATCTCCAAAGGTGTCTTCAGAATAGCATTTTATCTTAAGATATTCACCACCTCCTATTTCATCAAATTCAAACTTCTGATTCCAGATAGGATTCATGGAATGTTGGATTGTTCTTGTCTTATGGAGGGCCTGAAAACAAAAGTAAAGAAACTATCAATTGTCTACTAAAAAGTGTAACGTGAACCAACACCAATTACAGATAAAATGTGTTTAGCTGTCATCATCATTCTCCCAGACCCTTCTACTCAATTGTAATTATAATATGCCCACAAATAATCAAATTGAGTAAAGAAATTTAAAGTTTAATGCTAGGAAGAGAATTACCAACCTTCCCATATTGTAGTTTCACGTAAGGGTCACACTTGCCAAACTTATCTTTTCCAACAAAATCCTTTCCTTCTACAACAGTGATATTTAGCTTCCTTCCTGTCCGTGATTCAATGCTTGATGAGAGAGATTGTTGAGTGCTAAAATGGGAAGATTTGTTCAGGATATATGACCCATCAGAAAACTGCCATTCCTTCAATATCAGCTTCACAGTTAACTGCAAATTTGTCTGTTTTGTTAGTACCCAATAACATGTCTTGATTGTGATGAAAACAAAGAGTATCTTGGCCTCTATATAAAATCGGGAAAGCAATAGTCACAAAAACTTGGGTGATAAATATCTTAATTGTTCTTGGTTAATAGATGCGCTAGTATGCTGTTTTTATAACATTTATATGATCAAATGCAAGGAAATACCAAGTCCACTAAACACATTAACCTAGTGCAGTACAACAGAAAGATCTTGTACTGCTTTTCTTCACAGCATCATAACTTAAAAATTCAAGTATGTGGTTTGCCTACCCACGAACATTTTCCAATCCAATTATCTGAATTCTGAGCTTGCCATAAATTATATGTTGCAATCAAAACTTAAACCTCGTATACCTATTCAACACTTCAAGATCTGCTTCTACAGATCAATGTCCACATACAATATTCGTAAGGATTTAACTTTTGGAAATATTGCTGAAACTGAAATTTACCCAGGAAGAATCAAAACTCAAAACTAAAACATTGTAAGTTCAAGCATCAGCATTTGTCCCCCAATAAGGTTCTAAACCAACTATTTCAGCTTGTTTCTTGTTTGTGTTTCTTTCCCGTTGATAATCACAATCAAGCTCTAAACTGTGTTTCCATCAGTAGTAATGTTTCTACAGATTCAGTATCAACATATAATACTAACAAGAATTGTTCATTTTGGGAAGTATTCCTGAAATTAAATTTCCATGGGAATAGGTCAAACTAAAAATTAACACTAAATCTGTTTTGATTTGTTCCTTTCAGAAAATATTCCTTTCTTGGACAAAAGAAAAAGCTCCTAATTATTGTTCAAGATGGCTTGGTGACTAGGAGATACTTTCAGGACAACACAATGTTTCATTTCAACATTCTGGTTACTGTTCATAAAGGGGATTTAGAAAAGTAATACAGGACCATAAGATGAGGAATCAGTCTCATCACACTTATTCAGAAATAGATGGTAGAAATTTTCAAGAATTTACCTCTCCTACATTATTTCCCTCAAATGGAACTACCATTTCAACTTCTTTTCCACAGCCCTCAACACTTCTAGCTAATATGGTGGATTCAGGTCCTATTGCCCAGAAAGTTGTGGAGTCATCAGCAACATATTTCATCTGCTCACACGAGGGAAAACCGTCAAACATATGCTGTTTGCATCCAGATGAAATATCCCAAGGAAGGACAAAGAACATACTTTGAAGAAAAAAAAATCCATGAAATTACATCTGGCACAACTATTACAACAAAAAATTAGTAGTTCCAGACTTCCAGTTAAAGGTACCTTAATTTCACAACTGGCAAGATAATCATACTTCACACTGCTTGGGGTACATTCATAAAGATGGAACCTAAGAGTTCCTGTATCTTCATGCAAAACCATGTTAAATGTTGCATCCCATCTAGGACTTGAGCCTGGACTCTTACCTGTTCTCCTGGTTAATTCTTCAAGTTCAACTTCCACAAATGTTTCCAGAAACTTGTTATCGGGGTTCTCTTCTAAAGTGCCATTTCTTATGGAGTTTTGTTTTCTTCCAGAAGGGCTTCCTTTCAAGCTATTTCCACCCACTTTACTTGCTGAAATAACTGTTACTGAAAGTATGCCTTCAACAGCCCTTTTCTGTAAGTCCACTGATGGCAGAGAAAAACATCGTCGGCGAGGCTCAACCATTGTCTTGACTAATGTATCAGTAAAAAGCTTAACCTGTGTGAAAGAAACTTATTCATGTACCAAACAAGAAGTGCTGAATTTTATTTGGAAGGCACATTAGTAATTATACTTTCCTACAAATCCATGCTTATGGAGAAACATACCAGCCAAGATGAAACACCCGGAAGTACTGTTCCTGAAAGTGTTTGACTTCCACCACTTCCAAAGGCAACACCTATTCTAACTTCAGGAGTTGATTCAAATGAGAACAAAACTGCTTTTCCATCCAGCACTGGCATCAAGAGAAGCTGTGTACAGTAAATAGGATACTAATAAATAACAGTTACAAAGACTAAAATAACATTCTGAATTTCTGACTAACAAAACTTTTGTAAACTGCGTGCATAAATTTTAGAAATAAACTTGGAATAAAAAATTACAAGGATCTCACACTATGCACTTTAATAAAAGAACCAAATCAAAATCACAATTTTTTTCCTTATTTTCCTCTGACACAGTTATTTCTTTTCCCTTTTATGAAACATGTTATTTTTTCTAAGAAAGTATAAAAGAGAAATAAAGGTACTTTACATACATTTCCCTTGATGAGCATGCTGTTAATAACAATCCGGGCAGTTCCCAACAGCTTTGCTAACTTAGCAAGCAACATGATGCTCAAGTCACTCGTCTCCCAGTCAAAACCAACATTCATAATTTTCTGTCAACATACACAAAGAAATGGTTACTCATGATCCCAAAGTGTATGGATCCTTTTCTCGTACAATCCATTGCTTAACAAAATAAGTTTATCATCCCACCAAAACTCTAAGCATACAAAAGAAAGGAGCTAAACATTATTGAAATATCTAAGTATCTTCACCATATAATAATGTAAATGAAGAATTGCATATGCCAATTTAGTTCTTCCATCATTTCTGACTCCAACTTCATGAAAGCTTAGTAGCATTCTCAATAGGGCTGCAAATAAGTTGGATCAGATCCAATTTGAATCCAAATTCAATTCAGTAAGAGACAGATTCGGATATATATATATATATATATAAATATATATATATATAAATATAACATAATGTACTATTTATATTATATCACCATGTTTTTTTACTCTAATCCAAATTGAGTTGGATATCCGATAGGATATTATAATTCAAATTTGAATCATAATCTTGGAGATCCAACAGATTCTTATCAAATTTGGATTGGTCGGATTTCTTATCAAACAGGATCAGATATACCCTTTACCGAATCCAATCCAATCTGTTTTTTCATAATCATTAAAAATAGGTGCAAATAATAACAATTTCCCATTTATTTTGTACATCATTCTACAAAATTTTCTTATTTTCTCTTTTATCTCATATTTGGTTTCCTATTTTATTTTATTTTTCAGTAAAAAGAGAAAATGAAAAGGATGGTTTTAATGCCCTTAACTTTGTTGAAGGTTTAATTGAACACAAACACACACACACACACACACACACATATATATATATATATATATATACATGTATAAGTATACACATGTTCAATTTCTTCATACGTTGCTTCTAACATAATTTTTTGTTCTGAAGATGATGATTAATAATAGAGAGGGGCTTCTATGCTTATTTTGATCAATAACGCTATTAAAATTCATTAATGAAGTAAGGAAATCTCACTAGCCATGAATAGGGAAGTGAGAACCAGTACAAACACAGCTCATGGCTGAAACCCTTTGTTGTATGATAAAAGGATTGCCATATTTAGCTAACTCCCTGCTATGAATTGTTTGATATTTAATTTTATATTTAAAATTTAAAAATTAAAGAGTCATGCACTTTTTCTTCATTGAGAAAAGGTAACTTTCCTTTCAAATATAAAAGGGAGGAGTGTATAAACAAAACATGTGTGACAGCAAAAATCCAAGAATCCACCCAAGAAATTATTAAGTATTACAACTATACAAAAAGGCCCTTACTACTGGTTTTTCTAACGTACCAGCTGTCTGGTTCAATTCCCTTAGAACTTATCTGTATATGCAATTCAAGGTCGCTGAGATTTTAACTGTAGTGATTTTTGAACAAGTGAACTCCTAAGGCTAATGGGAGAACTTAATTCTCCAACTCAGTAACTTATGACCCCAAGGCTTGATTTGTTTCAATGTAAAAGAGGTGAAGAAGTTTTAAGTCTGAAATATTTCAGTTATATTTTCCTTTTTATGGAACTTTCTTGATATTTTCGAAAAGAATCCATTTTTTTAGGTTAACCACAGGAATTTGGGAAGGAGCATCTTATCTTATCTACACCTAGAGAAAGAGCAGCTCCATTTCCACCATGATATGCAAATGAACTTCTTCACAAAACCATGTATTTATGCACTAAAATTCTTTTCAAAGGAAAATTTTTAATGAATACAAGCAGATAAAAAGAATGGAATTATCTAGCATAAGTTTTCACATCGACCAATTACACAACAATACTAACTCTCTAATCCACAATGAAACACAAGTAGAAGCATGGTATAGTGTCCTAATAAACATGTCATTCTAATGTACAAGAGAAGAATATGTATCATGATATTCACACCAAACAACATAAATGATTGATAATAGAATAAATATCTAATCAAATATAATGCAATTAGGTTTAGTTGCAAGATGATTGATAACTTTAATATAAAAACCAAATGTTCCCAATGACATCTCAAAAAGTTGCGAATTTTCATAAGTAAACCAGAAAAAGACCTGGTTGCCTGATGTTGACCAACGAATCCCATGAAGACCCAAGCTAGGTGGGCATGAGCCTAATGAGAACTCCAGCAATTCAATTTTATCCTACAACACAAATAGTTTTATCCTCATGCAATTATTGCATTACTAACCACCAAGGAATTAATCCACAATTATCTTTTCTAACAACAGATTTACATATAAAAGACTTACAATAAGGCTTGGTCTTCGGTGCTTTAACTGCTTCTGCATTAAAAAAACAAATTATCTAGCTATACTGAATAAATAAATATAATGCTGTAAAATAAAAAGGATTTGCTTCATGTTATATATCATCTATATGTGAAGATTATTATTTATTGCGCAACATTTACAAAACATGCCAGCTAATAGCCTTGACATTTTAGATGACTACATCATGTCATATATTAGAGAAGCGAAACTGAGCAACCATTAATACTCAGAATCACACTCAGTTCAATACAAATTTGCATCTGCATAAGGTTCAGTCTAAATTTTACACTTTAAGGCATGTTATCAAATCAAGGAAGAAAATTTAAACCCATGTATAGACATATGCACGAGAACTTGAAAAAATCCCTCATTGTAATTACATTTGTACAAAACAACTTTAAGAGAAAAAAGTAAGAAGCCAACACTAATATCCACCATCTTCTTTTTTTTATTGTGACACAGGATGAAGTAAAAGGATCATCAGTAGTTGTAATACAACCACTTCAAAACAGTTATAATATATGGTAGGCTAGTGCAAGAGCTAAGTAGGGGGCACTTTGGTCATTTACAAGTTTTCTAATGGGATCTAGACTAGTTGTTTGATTTTTCTAATCATAGTCTAACAAGGTTTAAAATTTAAAAGTATAAGGCCATTATCAAATAATGGTCCCTACTATCTAAGGTCTTGAGAGGGGTAGAGTGGATATGAACATAACCTCTGAGTCAAAGTAATGACAGTGGCAATTCTGTAAATTCTTATTTTCTTATTTCTAGTAAGGCTTAGGGGTGCATGTTGGGCCAGGTTAGGTCAGGTTGAGGTAAACGCTAACCCAACCAAGTTGTTGAACCCCCAACCTGACTTTTCTGGTTTGGGTTCATGTTGGCCTGGTTATATATGTACAGATAAATTCATGGATGCATAGTTTCATACATACATATTTATACATGCAAATATGAAGACATGGGTTGGATTGCCCAAGGCCCAACCTTAACCCAAACCAAAGTTAAGTCGGGTTCATATTTTTCAACCTTAACCCAAACTTCAACCCAACTCAATCCAATCCAACTTGTTTTGGGGCTGTGATTGGGATAAGCTGGCCTAAGTTGCACCCCTAGTAAGGCTACCCATAGACAGTATGTATAAAGTTGCAAAAAAAAGGCTACTAAATTTTGGAGATCATTATCTGTTGTATGTGGCTTTGGTGAGTGATTCCCAAAGCCCTAGAAAGATTTTTGGAACCATAGGACTGACTTCTAAGTTTTTCTTCTTCTCTTTCTCTTCTCTTGTTGTTTTTTCACTTCAGAAACTAATAGCCATCAAAAAATTGGGAAAAAACACTATTCAATATCAAGATATGAGAACCATGCTCTATTGTTCTGAGGGGTGAATCACCAATCCAAAAATCCTCACAAAACAAGATTTTATTACCATAACCCACCTCAAAACAAGTAAAGTTAAGAAAAGTTGGAAGTACCTCATGTATTGCTTTCCAAGGGGAGGTTGGAGAAGAGTGAGTAACCACCTTTGCATCCCAGCCATTTTCCAAAACACCATCTTGTGTCATAACCTATCACTTTCTAGTGGAAATCTCCACAACCATTTTCCTAGTAAAGCTGTGTTCCTCTGAATTAGGTTCCCGATACCTAGCCCACCTTGTTCCTTTGATCTGCATCTATGCTCCCATTTCACCAAATGGTCCTTTCTTGCATCCCTCCTTAGAATCCATTAACATTCCAGTCCCTTATTTAGTTTTTTTATCAGTATTTTGTCCTTTTTACTTTACCACCCTAAACCACTCCTCTAAAATAGTTTAAAACATTCCATTCGAATCTCAAGATGCTGATATTTCAGCCTTAAAATAGCTTTCTAATCATACCACACAGCTTTCTAACCCTAGATAAACCCTCATCCACCTCCCCTGGACCTTCCTCTCTTTAGTTTTTTAATCAATATCTTCCCCCTCTTTATTTTTTCACCCTAAACACTACTCTAAAATAGTTCAATTAAATTAAACTGCAATCTTAAGATATTGACTTTTTTGTTCTCTTTTGATCAACTCTCATCCACCCTTCTTACACCTTTCCCTAAACCCACAAACCTAAACCTTGGGTTTAAACTCTCAAAAACAGCATTTACTTTTCATTTTTTCCCCTTAAAATTGTTACTAGTTTAGCCTTGGGTGATACCAATCATGCATTTACAAGCATTCTTATATATTTCATTTCCCAATTAAAATATCTTAGAACCCATATTGGTTGGAATTTAATGAAAATAAGAGGAGAGGAGGAGATTTATAAGACACTGCAGTAGAAGAAAGTTTTTACAGCAGATACTATGCCATTATTTTAAAGATGTAAATCATTTACATAAAGTTTTAAAAAAATCAGCTATTCATATGTAAGTGTAACAACCAAGGACCTTATCATTATTTAACATTATAATGCCACTGGAAATAACATGAGAAAAATCCCAAGAAATAATAGAATGCATTGATCAGAAAACCGTTATAGATGGCCTTTTCTATTTATTAGTAAGATAAAGTGAGGAAGAAGATAAAATTCTTTTTAACACTACATTCTTTTTCCTTTTCTTTTGTGTGTGTGTGTGTGGGGGGGGGGGGGGGGGGGGGGAGTTTGCTAGGGCTCCGGAAAAGGAGGGCTAAATATAATATCACATGCACAAGATGCCACAGAAATTTATGGGCTTAGGGAAAGTTAGCTTCATTCTGTTATGGTCATGATTGTAATAAGAGATTCTCAAGAGGAATAGCATTCACAGAATTGAACATCCAGAACGCCAGCATGTTTATGTTTGCATACCAGAATGTTAAAAAGGTATGATGAGAAACACCTATAGATATTATATCTTTTTTAAGCTCTTCCAAAAATATACATGGAAGGAAAAGGTAACAGAAAAGCAACAATCTATTTCTACTTTTACCTAAAAGAAAAACGAGAAAAAAACACAATATGTGAAACCAGTCCCTACAAATAACAATGACTGACTACAGAGTTTTTAATCATTAACACCAAGCAAAAACTAATTTTTTAGAAATTTCGCACAATTGATGACTTAAAATTTATATTGTGAAATTTGTAGCTCTTTATATCAGAAAAACAAATCCATTTAATTATTGATTGCATTAATATGTTTTTTTATAAGTAAAAGACCGGGAACTTTTAAATATTGATTGCATTAATATGTTTAAATAATGAAAGAATATGTTTTAGACAAGAAAGTTATTTTATCTTATTTTTTGGACTCAGAATTCGTTCAGGGCCCAGGACAGACCCTTTACACATGTACCCTCAACATGCATTTCCAAACGAGACAGTACATGATGAACTAAGGCTGGGATATATATTTTTTGCACACAGTAAAAAACTGTTATCTGGATATGGCAAGGACACTGCTGGAAAAGGTGGCAGATATAAAATTTGCACTAAAAATTGAAGTACCCAACATGATATGACACCATTAAACAGGTATCCATGTATCAAAGCAGTAAACAATGAAAAGAAAAAAAGAAACATCTATTCAAGTAAGTCGTAGGGTGCTGACCTCAACAATAGATGAGAACCTTTTTGAAAGTTTTGGGTTAATGAAATTTGACCAAACCTCCATCAAAAACTTGTTCAGCCACTCACAGTGCTCTAATGGTGTTATGGGCTGTAAATTTATGAAAAAAAAAACAATAAATAATCTCCATGTAAATGAAAGAAACCATGCTTAAGATTTTGTATTCACTAATTCTATGAAAAAGTACCGATGTGTTCAACATGATCTGCTTCCATCTTCTGTTGAGGTCTTCTACTAAAATCCTGTTTTGATACCTCCCATACTGCAAACAAAGAGATTAGCATCTCATATCTTCTGCCATGTGACTAAATTTCTATTCCACTCTCTCCCTTAACATCAAAAAGCTAGAAGATGGCATACACTGATGGGAGAATTACAAGATTTTCTATAACTCTAACATATCAAAGGAAATCAAGGAAAAATAATTATGCAAGCTGGTTCTTTCTTTAGTATGGTAATAATATCAACTAGACTTGTATATCTATTGGGAAGGTCACCATACCCCTTGCTGATATGTCTACTAGTATTGCTTACCTTTTTGACTATTAGTAAAGAGGTATGAGTAAGGTTCTTATACCTCTTGAGGAAGGATTGCATGCAACAGGAGTGTGATCGATCAGTGAAGGGTTCTTGAGGCTCCTCATCTCTTCTATCCCTCTACCAGACTATCACACCCTTATTGTAACCAGCTATTGGTACAGCAAAGAAGATGGTAGTTAAGGGGACAAAGTTCAACAAAGAAGGTTGTTGAAGTTAACAAAATATTAGGGTTGTTTTCCTGCTAGAGGGAATGAGTGTGCATATGAATTGTTTAGGTGATAAAGTAATTGTTCTCCTTCCATTAATTGAGTGGAAAGCAGTTGATTGAACTAGAACCTACTGAGCTAGAAATCAGCAAAAAATTACCAGATGAAAATAACAATAATATCACTATGCACATATAGAATATGGTGCCCGGCTAAACGGTGAAATTTAGTTTCCATTTGACAATTTTCTATAAAAAGGGAGAGCAAAAAGGATAACTCCAAGCATCCATTTTACTAGAGAGAGAGAGAGAGAGAGAGAGAGAGAGAGAGATCGTCCAAAAACATTAAAAAAGAAAAGTACCACGCCGGCTGGCCAAGTACCCAACTGAACTGAAATTCTGCAACCAAAATAACAGAATTCAAGGTAGCGGACTGCAAGAGCAGAAATCCAACCAATAAACGCAAAATGGTTGGACTCAACAAGCACAGAACCTCTTAAGTTTCCTTCCAATTAAACAGCAAGCTCAATACCCAGTTCTCTAACGTCAAGTATACCAGGAGAACAAATCTTGAAGATGATACCGTTGGAAAAATACCAGAGAGCAACTCAATTCGGTAAGGAATAAATGAATTCACAAAAGAACACACCTGAACAGTTGCCCAGACAGCGACAGCGAGAAGGACCCAATTCGACAACGGCAAGATCCATCGTTCAACAGCCAAAGCGAGCATTACCAAGGGAACCAGAAAAGGAAACAGAGGCCTTTCACCCATTAAATGGTTGAAGAATTCTACGGCTTCTTTCACATATAAATCCCTCCTCCGGTTTCCCGCCATTTTCAATTACACCAACCTCAAAATCGGTCTCTGTGTTCACTCTCCAGGCAACAATTAGTCATCCATGACTTCCAATATGCAAGCAAAGCGGGGTTAATTACTTAATTACAGAAATGAGAACCAGAGAAGACAAAACTTTTCAAAAAAAAAAATCGTTGCTAGAAACAGGAAGAATTGTCAAGCACTGGAAAAATTCTTTACGAAGAATTGAGAAAGGAATCGGTAATTACCAAATGAAGAAGCCTAGATAACGGAGAAGTTTAAGGGAGATGTCAAATTTTCCACAGAAACGAAGGACAGGGGAATGATCAGTCATATCATAATCAAGGAAAGCCAGATTTTTTTTTTTTTTTTTTTTGTATTGAGTTTAGAGTCTAGACAATAGAATCCGGAGTACAGTGTGAGTCAACACTAAACTCCTCCTACGGCTAGCATATAAATTGGCCCCATATTCATTGCTTGACTTTGACTATTTAAACGTGCTACATGATCACGGCCGTCTGATCTCCTCATCCTTTTGTAGGCCCGTTTCCTGCGTGGAGTGCTGCTACACGAGCTTAAGCAACTCTATTAGACTCCTCACCCAACAGACAGGGGTGGGACCACGAAGAAGTATGTCCAACCTTGTCTTGTTGACTTGTAGATGCAGTGCGTTTTTATGGGTCCCACCCGCCATATTTGTAGAGGTGGGCTCCAGTCTCGCCGTAGCGCTTGATCCCCTCCAAGGCTCCAACTACAAGAACCCGTTTCAGAAAGAAAATAAACCCAGCGGTAGTATCGAATTAAGTTAAGCGTGGATGTACCGTAACGAATCACTTTTTGTATTTCTAAAATCTTGGTGGGACCCACGTGGATGTGGTCCCTACTCCCTAGCAAGGGAACCGGAACGGCGTGGTGGAGGGGAGAAGTAAATGTGTTTCACGTCCGTCCTCGTAAAGACACGATCACACGAGAGAGGTGGTGGTGATGGTTGCGGTGGTGGTGGTGGTGGTCCCGGCCGTCTGAAAGCCTGCGAATCGAGACCGTTGTCTTCTCTTGGGCAACATTTTTACGCCCTATCCTAAACGTCTTGTTATATGAGACCCAAGTACGGTTTCTGCTGCCTTTTGTAACAACCTCCATTACTGACCAACCTACAAAACCAAGAAAATGAAAAGGAGCTATCTGTTTTGTCCCTCTACGTTTTAGACCTTGTTAAGACATTGGTTTGTGCCACGTGGAACTGGGTGCCAACTGGGAGATCATGGAAGAGTGATGATTCAGCCATAAGGCTCCAATTTTCGATTCAACCCCTAATGAAAACATTAGGGCTCACACGGTTTATCATTTATGGTAATTAAGGTTTCAAAAATTGACTTGGAAGGAATGTAAAGCGATCGGATTGAATTTGAATCTGAATTTCATCCCATAAAATCTGGATCACGTAACCATTGATTTGAATTCGAATCCAATAAGAATGTTGGACATCTGAATTTGATTTGATCCGATTATTTAAAAAAAATAATAAATTATTAAAAGAAAAAAATATAACAATTCAAATAAAGAAATACAAAAAATATAAGTATTTTTTCAGTTATCCTTATTGATGGGCGTGACCTTATTCGAAAGAGTGGCTCACCATGACAGCGCAACGAACGTGAGTACAACTTGGAGGGAAAGTCCCGTCGAGTTCAGCACGACAACTCGGCAAGTAAACTACTCGTCGAAAGTCGCCTTGCCCGCACCTCCTCCTCGGGGTTAAGGCACTTCAGGGGGTCCCAAGTTCGGGGCACCTTGACCTCTTTTGAGACCCGAGCTCCTCCCAATGGACCTCGGGTCACTCCCAGGCAAAAACACACCGATTCTTCTCCGGACGCCTCGAGGCACAAACACCTCGGGTCGGCTAGCTCGGCATAACCAGCCACAGGCGGCCCGTCACTCAAAGGACAGCCCGACTCAGGGTAATTCACAGGAGAGCAGTTCGGTATACCACAGGAGGGCTTTCTGCCCGACCGCCATACCCGACAAACCTGTGGACAGCAGGCATGTCCCCCTCGCTGCGCCTGCCACCTTTAGAAAGGCGTCCCACACCTGACAAATACGTACCCTACAACGACGGCCCCGCGCGTGCCACCTCAGCCTTGCTTGTAACGGCTGTGGCAGACTGACAGTGGCAGTTATACCTGCCCTGTTAGAGGTCAGAAGGCCTGCACTCTTAGCCTTCGTTTTTCTTCAGCTTCTTGCACATAATACTAACTTAAGCATCGGAGCGTTCCCGCCGGGAAACCCCCCGGGAGTTCTTCCTCTTTCCTCTCATTTCAGGTACCTCTCAGCTGCCACACGAGTGCCAGCTAGGAGTGACCGGATTGCGCTACATCATTTGGCGTCGTCTGTGGTAAAACGCTTCAAAAGGCCTTTCTCTCTAAACTCTTTTAGTTCTTTCCCTCCTTGAAACAATCCAACGCTCATGGCTTCCTCTAGCAACGTCGGACGAAGCACGAAAATGGATAACTCCAGGGAACAACCCCAGCTTCCTACTGTCTGTATCGGACAGTTCACCGTCCCCCTCTTAGCGGACGGAATCCCCAGCTTGAATGTGCCTCTCATAGTGGCACCTGTCATCGCTCTACTCCCTGCTACAGTCGGAACGACGTTCACCGAACCTTCGATCGTGCCCCCAGCGGCCAGCCCGAACCAACTGGAGGACTTGATGCAATGCATGCGGGCCATGCAGGCTCAAATGCAACAGTTCCAACAACTTCAGCTCTATCAACAACACGTACTGCACCAGGTCTCCCAGTATCAGTATCAGTAGCAGTTCCCCCAGCTGCTTCAACCCCAGCTTCAGCAGCCTCAGCTCCCACCTCAACGCCTAGCCTCGCAGCAAGCCAAGTCTCGCCGCCACTCCGGCCAAGGAGAGGCCCCCCAAAATCTCCCAAAATATCAGGCCTCCCCCCGCGGTAGACGAGAGAGACCGGCTACCCTGATCTCGCCGCAGGTGGACAGGTCGGGAGGACCCCAGCTCGGTAGGTCTACATCACCTCAACAGTCGAAGTTTGGAACCCCGATCCTTGAAAACCGGTTCAAGATCCTGGCGACAGACTCCAAGCAGGACCCCTCTGTCCATAGCCATCACCAGCAGACTGGGCTACTTCCTGCGCAAACCATTCCGGACAGCGCAGAGGTGAGCAGCGCGAACGCCGAGCCCACCAAGAGGCAGAGACGCCACCGTCGAGCTCACCGATCCGTCACTCGCGGTTTGCCCGAGCTCATGGGCAAAGAAGAGGTAAGCTCGGCTGAGGTCAAAGTTCCCCTCCTCTCAGTTCCATCCCCCCTGTCTTCCGAACTCCTGGTAGTCCTGATGCCCAAAGACTTCAAGCTCCCCTCTCTTGACAAGTACGACGGGTCGTTTGACCCGAATGATCATGTAAATGTCTTTCAGTCACAGATGCACCTGGCAAGAGCCAGTGAGTCATGCATGTGTGTGGCTTTCTCCATCACTTTTAGAGGAGCCGCTCGCACGTGGTACCGGAATTTGGCACCTGGGTCAATAAGAAGTTGGGTGCAGTTCCCACAAACCTTCACGTCCCACTTCGTCACCAGCAAACGGTGCCCGCGAACTGAAGAAAGCCTCCTCAGCATAGTGAAGAGAGAAGGAGAGTCCATCCGGGGCTATATCAAACGGTTCAACGATGCCTGTATGCAGATACCGCGTCTGGACCCCACCGTACGCCTTGCAGCAGCCAAGAAGGGCGTGACACACAAAGAGTTCAAATGGCACATGGTCGTCAACCAGCCCGCGACCATAATCGAGTTTCTGAATCTTGCGGACAAGTTCATAGCCACCGAAGAGGAGATCAACCAGAAGGGCGAGGGCGCACCCAAAAATAGAAAGAGAATAGGAGAGCCTTCCAGTCAAGGGGACAGTCGAAAGAAAAAGGAAACAGTTCGGGGGGCAAAGCCGGGTCAATTGTTCCGAGCTCCTGTAGCGGACCGAGCTGATTACACCCCACTGAATGCGAAGTGAGCCGAAATCCTGATGGCGATCAAGGACGCCCCGTACGTGAAGTGGCCACCCCGTTTGAGGGGGAATCCCAATGAAAGAAATAAGAGTCTGTATTGCAGTTTTCACAAAGATCACGGTCATAGTACCGAGAGTTGTAAAAACCTCCGCGACGAGATAGAGGAGCTCATCCGTCGCGGATATTTGAGAAACTTTGTACAAAATAATAATAACAATAGTAATAGAGCAGGTCGGCAAGGGGAGCACGGTAAAGATGCTCCCGAGTCCAGCAGTAGGCCGGCTGAACAACCGCAGAGGCAGCCTCCGGAGGAGAGACCAGTTCGGGGGACCATCCACATGATAATTTGAGTTTCGATTGTTGCGGGTTGCACTTCAGCAACAGCTCGGACATCAGTTCGTGAGGCCACCCGAGAAGAGCAGAACCCCCCAAAGCAACCGAAGACGGAAGACCCAATTTTCTTCATAGAAGACGATGCGC
>NW_010729113.1:938106-948417 GCF_000365185.1 Nelumbo nucifera | reverse complement strand
AGTGATCAGACAAACGAAGATGAGCTACGTACCAACCTCGATCTATTCGACGAAGTAAGGGACCTCGCGTACATTAGGACCACAGCCTACCAGCAGAGAGTAGCTTGGTACTATAACGCCAGGGTCAAGAAGCGGAACCTCCACATTGGCGACCTGGCCCTTCGTAAAGTTATGGTACTTGAGCCCGACGCTGGCAAGCTCGGGTCCAACTGGGAAGGTCCTTATCGAGTGAAACGAGTGCTCGAGGAAGGAACATACGAGCTTGAGACCCTCGAAGGGAAACAAGTACCTCGAGCATGGAATATTGTCAACCTAAGGCAATATTATCTATAAGAATCGAGTAGGCCACGAGCCACTCCCTATGCCTAAGGGCCATAATACCGAGCTAACATGACCTCGGCACAACAGGACCCAGTCACCTCTATGGCATGGGCAGACCCCGAGAGTGGGCCACGAGCCACTCCTCCAGCCTAAGGACTAAAGTGCCGAGCTAATGAAAAGACCTCAACAGCGTACAAGACTTAGTCACCTCATCAATATGAACTAAGTACTTACAACGCCCAAGGTGCAGGCGGTTCGGGCACGAACCTTGTAACGAATAGCCCGCCCTGGCATGCAACGAGTCAAACCCGTTAAGGACAACCGATGTCAACTTAACCCAAGTGCAGACAGGTCGGGCATGTACCCTACTTTGTCACTCACTTCGGGTACACAGCTCTAATAGCTCGGGCGTTGAGATTGCCCTAGCAAAGATGAAGAGTGCACACCATACTTAGGAGAAAAAGAAGAACTTTCATTACACCATATTTAGCAAAGATAAAGAGTGCACAAGAAAAGGCCAAGTGCCACTTCAGCATGGGGAAATTCAGGAACGGACTACGAATCCCTCCCAAAGTCTAACGGTCACAAAACGCCAAACTGACAAAAACCTGGTTATCTCTAACCCTTAAGGGAAAGACAGCTCAGGTATGAACCCTACCGCGTCTCCATCCTTGCTGCTTTTACATAGCTCGGGTAACCTATACATTAAATTGACTAGCTCGGAGTCCACTCACACTTAGAAGTATTTTTGCACTCAGAGATACTCGAAAGAAACTATATTTCATTAAAAGGAGAGTTCAGGTACAAGAATCTTTACTCGAGCTCTAGGGCTCAGGATAGTACATTCACAGTTCAGAAAGGGAAAATACTAAGTTACAAATATAAAGAGCAAGCTACTTCGGGGGCTCACCGCCTCTATTAGGGACCCCCTATTTATAGCCGCAACCGCGGGTTCATTGAGGCGAAAACAATTTAGCGCGTTTTTTACATCCGCAAAGTCCAAGTCGCATGAAGTCCGCATGTAATCTGGACGCGACTCGAATCTTTTTTCGGTCGAACTGGGCACTAGACCGGTACAGCTGGACGGAGCGCGCGACAAAGCGGCATAAATACCAACGCCAAATCCACCCGACGCTTCATGACCTCCCCGCGCTGGGTCACCGCCGCCAGCGCAGGGAGTGGGGGGCAATTGATGGAGGGTGATTTGGCCCGACCTCGTAGTACAGGTACACGTGGGCGTGACCTTGCTCAAAACGGTGACTCAGCCTGATAGCGCAACGAACGTGAGCACAACTCGGAGGGAAAGTTCCGCCGAGTTCAGCACGACAACTCGGCAGGTAAACTACTCGCCGAAAGCTGCCTTGCCTGCACCTCCTCCCCGGGGTTAAGGCACTTCGGGGGGTCCCGAGTTCGAGGCACCCTGACCTCTTTTGAGACCCGAGCTCCTCCCAATGGACCTCGGGTCACTCCCAGGCAAGAACGCACCGATTCTTCTCCGGACGCCCCGAGGCACAAACACCTCGGGTTGGCTAGCTCGGCATAACCGACCACAAGTGGCCCGTCACTCAAAGGACAGCCCGGCTCAGGGTAATCCACTGGAGAGCAGTTCGGTATACCACAAGAGGGCTTCATGCCCGACTGCCGTACCCGACAAACCTGTGGACAGTAGGCATGTCCCCCTCGCCGCGCCTGCCACCTTTAGAAAGGCGTCCCGCACCTGACAGACATGTACCCTGCAACAACAGCCCCGCGCGTGCCACCTCAGCCCTGCCTGTAGCGGCTGTGGCAGACTGACAGTGGCGATTATACTTGCCCTGTCAGAGGTCAGAAGGCCTGAAACAATGGAATTCAGTTATAAGGGGCTTATTCTCAAGGAACAAGGTATCTTCAATCACTCGCACAACCTGCACTCTTAGCTTTTGTTTTCCTTCAGCTTCTTGCACACAATACTAATTTAAGCATCGGAGCGTTCCTGCCAGGAAACCCCCCGGGAGTTCTTCCTCTTTCCTCTCTTTTTAGGTACCTCTCAGGAGTCACGCGAGTGCCAACTAGGAGTGACCGGATTGCGCTACATCATATATATATATATATATATATATATATAAATAATATATAAATTTACAAAAATTCAATATAAATAACATATTTGTTTATAAATTATATATATTATATCTATAAATAATATATATATATTATTAGATTGGATAGGGGTGATCCAAATTCGACCCATTTTTTAATCGGACCCTAGTATTCCATCCGAAAATCCGAAACCAGGTCAAATTATTCAAATCCGACAAAATAGGTTAGGACTTTTGCATTCTGGCCCATTTTGCACACCTAGTTGACAGAAGATCTCAACTCATACACAAGGGGTGTTATGGATTACCTCGGTTGTGTAGCCCCATGGATCAAAACAGAGTACAAATGAATTGACCCCAAAGTTTAAATTTGTCTTGCTTGTTTTCTGGAATTGGAATTAAAATGATGTGATTCTTACTTTATATGGGTTTCAAGAAAGATTATTACTTTATATGAGAAAATTGGAACAATGGGAAGATTGTTGGTTTGGGAATTGGAGTAAAATAAAGTTCAAATCTCCCAAAAGAAAAACTTAAATCAATGTGGTACCCAATTCACATGAGAGAGAAATGGAGATGGAAGGAAGGTGATCAAAATTCTTTATCTTTTTTTTTTTTTTTCTAGATGTTTATTCTCCATCAATTTTTGAGATACAAAATTTGTATACAACCATAATAGGGGATGCAAGTGGGGAAAGCTTAACCTAAACCCAATATAGTTGAAATTCTTCAACTCAACTTGCAACCCTAAACATCAAGTGTAAATGAGACAAAAAAGTGTAAATTTTGTACATGTTCAGTTGGTATGTTAGGTGGGTAGTGCGAGGGGATATGCGAAATGGAGTGTCACTATTACGACCTACTTTAGAGAGTTGTTAGTGTGTTGCCTTAAATATCAAAAAAATCTGAACCAGCTTGGATTTGCACTAAATTCTTAATAAAACAACTAGAGGTTGTGGTTGGTACCATTGGTGTTTCTACCTGGCATGATCATTACAAATTGGTGAGAGATATATTGTCATTCAGATTTCCTCTTCGTTAGAAAACATATCTATATTTGTATGTTTTTATTGAGGCTCAGCTTGGAAAGAGTATACATGCAAAAAAAAAAAAGGTTTTGCACTCTACATATTTGCATTTATACTCCTTCCAAACTCAGCCTCAAGGAGAAATGTTTCCAGGCTTCCAGCGTATGATTGCAAACTCTGTAAGACCAATTTTGTAAAATTGAAATCTCATTTTTATCACATGGATGACATACCAATTTTGTAAAATGATTAGACTTCACCCTCCTTGAGCAGCATCCATTTAATATTTCAACTATAACCATCAAAGTTCAGTCCCACATGAGCATTTTGAAGACACATGCCCGTGCCATTTATAAATAGCTTTAAGCATTGCAACTTGACTTTGGAACCGTCCTCTTCACAACAGAAAAAGATGCCTCTCGTATTCATTTTTTATTGTAAATATATGGTCACTGTTGCAATCAAATTGATCTGAATGAACAAGGAGTGGCTTCATGGAAATCAATGAGACATGCAGTATTATCAAGTGTCCTTGATTGTCCCCAAACCACTCATTATTTTCATGTTTCAACTCTATTCCTCTAAAGAAAATAAGACTGTTCAAACGGGCTGTGAAATCAATTATAATGTTGGAGCCACATCTTCACCTTTCATAGTGAGGTGAGGTGAAGCTCATGACGCGGAATATTATCATTGATTCTACAGCCTGTTGAATAGCCTCCCCATTGCCCCAGGTCTCTATACAGTTAAACAAGTCACACCTTTATACCATTGCTCTTCTAAATATCTGAGTTGGGGATCCATAATTAACCAAATGTCTCCCTTTGAAATTAGCAGCTAATTTTGTTTTTGCACTTGGGGCAGGAAGAAGAGTAGAGAGATCCAAAGCCCATTGATAGGTGTGGTGGGGTTACAACTGCGGCCATTTATCCCAGCAACATCAGATTGTTACAGTTGGTCTCACTAGACACATGACACATTCCATCTGTAAAACCAATAACCACTACTTAAAGTATTTGTCCTGATTCTTTTCTGAAGCTAAATTTTCATCCCTAAAGAATCACTTTAAACAACAAAGTTGTAATTAAAGAGAGAAGAATTCATCCTCATCTTATCCAAAAAATTAAACTTCTTACAACCAACTTTGATTATATGAGAACACGACAAATATATGCAATCTCTAAAGAGCCAAAATCCAATATTCTGTCATTCCATGTTCAATATATGTGCCAAGATGTTGGGAATGCCATGGTTTGCTACTCAAGGCCGGCCCTAGAAAGGCATACTACCTAAAAAACTAAACTCATAACCGGTGAACTGGTATCATATATATGACATTCCTACAAATCATAGAGTAATGGGAAAGGAATCAATTCTCAAACCCAGACTTGATCCAAATCGAGTGGCTTTCCCTGAGGCACAGGCCACAGCCTTGTAAATTAAGGTGAATGTTGGTGGAGTGGTTATCAGAGTCAGAGATGAGCATTGTTCTCATCTTCTTTTGCTTGTGTCCTGCACCCGTGATTGTTTGTTGAGACAAGTCTGTTGCTAGGCTTGTTACTTTTTTGTAATCGTACAATTTTTTTAATGCTCCCCTCCTCATTTTCTTAGGACTGAAAAAGCTTATTGGGCTTGAAGTATTTTCTAACAAAATTTAATTAAATCATAATGATGAGGTGGTAAATATTGAACACTAGACCAACAGGATCATATACCATGTGAGCATGTCAACCAACTATTTAAGCTATTAGGTGAGGAGGTCATCACTCAATAGGTTTTTATTTTATATCACAAAGAATGGTGATACAAATTTTGCATCAGGTAGAGATGCAGACCATAAACACAAACAAATTAACTGTATGCAAATCTAAACTAGGTTCAACTTCTTTGGATTTTCCCTCAAAACAAATTGAGC
Organism: Nelumbo nucifera; assembly: GCF_000365185.1. The sequence continues at coordinate 943,075 of NW_010729113.1, read as the reverse complement.
CTAATCTCCACTTTCCAAATACAATTGGTCGTGTTTTGAATTTTGACGGCAATTTTATTTTTCTGTTATGGAATGCTATACTTTTCTTTTTTTCATCTTGAGTCAAAATTGTCAATAATGAATGGCTCGACTAAGTTAAAATGTTCGCCTCCCCCAAAAATAAGAATCTAAAAATTTGCTTTTCACAGGAGATTTTATACTTAAATATGCTGAATTTTTAATATAATGCTAAATTTTGAATGAAATAAGTCTAGTCCATTGAAATCGTAATTGATGTAATTTCCATTTAAGGACACCAAAACAAACTACAATTTGTGAAAGTTTGAAAATTTTTGAAATCATTTCTATAGTCGTCCTTGGTAAGCACAATTACTTGTGAAAGTTCAATATTAACGCCTCTTTTACAAAATTTCAAGCTTTGAACAGAATGCGTGCACATCTTGAATGGATATGATTTCTTTGTAATAAAAGGAAGATTATACTCAATATTTTGAAATCCAGCAACCTGGCCCCAATTGTTGAACTATATATCTTTTAAGAGTTCAAAAAGTTTGGTACGGCTAATAAAACTTTGGCACATATGGATTTCTTTTAAGAAGTTGGAATTTATTCTGAAAAGTCAAAAAAGGGAAAAAGTTGAAAAACAATTCAAGGCCATCTTTGGTTTGATAGAAAACAATAAGAGAAAAACTGAAAAGAATGTTGAGCAAAAATATTTTAAGGAATTTTATAATTTTTCTTAAGATTTTTTTCTCATCTTTCTATTGGTCTCTTATTTTATATCAAACCAAACACAGCCTAAGAGATTGTTATATGTAACCATAAAAAGCTTTTCTTGTTAATATGGAATTAATCCATGCAGGACCATGGCTAGGAAATTGGATTTGTTCCTCACAAAGTGCACCTTACGGCATGTTGCCATGCCGCCATAACTCTAATTAGTGAGTTCTTCTCCACCCGGAAAAAAAAAAAAAAAGTTAGGGTTAAAAGAACCCTTGTTAGTGGGATAGTGACAGGATGCATATAAGGTCCACTGGCACAATGAGAAGTAGAGCCTGCCCATCTTATAGTAACAACTCCAAGTAATCAGGGCATATACATAGAGAAGGACAGATACCAGGCGACTCTTGAGTTTCTTCACAGTAAGTATTTCTAAGTTTTCGCCTTTGCAGTTGCGCATTGACAAAAAATCCTGTAGGAGTGGTGGTTCTCAATTAAACCCTCAGCGGCATGGTTTTTTAAAAACGAACCAGTCAAAGGTCTGGTTATCGGTTCAAATAGTCTGATTATTTGATCTGAATAGCCAGTCCGTTCTAACAAAAAAAAAAAATAAAAAATTTAAAATATTGAAAAATGGTTAAAACCGTTTAAACTGTTAACCAGCCGGTTCAGTGGTTTGCTGATCAAAATCAACAGTTTTGAAAGAAAAAACGATTTAAAAAAAAAAAAACGAAACCAATCACCCAATTTTTCCGGTCCGATCTGGTTTTGAAAACAGTGCTCAGCGGTATGGATTATGGAATTATAAAACCATATATGTCCGGCGTCGCATATTTGAGAGAATCTTAAACTTCATATATGACAACATGCATGGGTTGCGTAAAGTATAGCTAATTAATGGATAATTCTATGAACCTAATGGGATGAGTTTTTTCTTTTTATCTTTTTTGTATGTTTTACTTAATCCAATGATTGCAATTTTGGCTGACCCTCAAGAATGAAGGCTTATAATTAGTTTTTGTCCTCATCCTCCTCCTTTTTGAAAGAATATATCCTTGGGCCATCCTTATGATGATCATAATTATTTTTAAAAGAATGATTTTTTTTTATATCACAGTCATCGTCATCCAAGCTGTGTTCCGACTATATTGTTACATGAATTCTATTTTACTATTCCGTTCCGTTCAGTGCCATGTGCATCATTATGGGATGATAAGACAATACATTATACATGATCACAAAAGTTTTAATGCGGACTACCAACCCTTCTCGTTTGGGCTTGGGACAATATTGATAGCGTTAAAAGCTTTCTATATAATTATTGATTAGCAGAAATTAAAAAAAAAAAAAAGTTTTACCCCTTGTATGTTTTAACATATAATATGTATTCTTGCTTCTTTTAAAATGTTTTTGATGGAAATACACAAGCCCGATGCTTTCCATTTAAAATAAATGGACATGCCAGCATTGTGACTCCAAAAACTAAATCACCCGATGCTTTCCATTTAAAATAAATAGGAATATATGGTGTCAATGTTTTTAACCACCACAAAATTTTCTGGTTACAGCTGATAAATGTGACGTCTTAGACGTTGGATCAAATCCTACATTCATCCTTTCCACCTCCAACCCAAGTTAGTATGCTTAATTGCCTGAAAAAATTTTCTCTAATTCCTACATAAATCTAAAAAAAGAATATAATTTTTTTAATTAATGGGATTGACCAACTTTCCCCCATCTCAAAATCCCAAAAACTAAAACCCCTTAAAAGATAGGTGATTGGCTGCCAATTTTTCTTTCTCTATTTTCATTTTCATGGTATCGTCAGAAGACAAAAGACTATATATAATGTATGCTCAACCAACCGAGGGCTGGCTCGTTGGTGTGTTAAACTAGGTTGTTCCAGTGTTAATGTTGAATGAATTCCACAACTAGCACTTTGGGAAAAAAGGAGTACGGGGAAAGTTATTAATGGATAGATACCATATATATCTACTGACCATATAAATAGATATAAGGTATGGTTTGTAACCAATATCAATTGAAATCAAAGAGTGTAGGTTTGGATTTTGCATTAAACAAATCATTTCCTTTCTGAATCTTGTGCTTTGGTTATTGGTGACTTGACATTGTTAGTTGGGAGTTGCTTCCATGGTACCGTAACGAGTCCAACCGTTTCTGCAAAAGATGTAACTAGACATACTTTTGGCTATATCTTTTAGACTTCTACTACGAATCCAGTCTGCTTTGTTAGGACCCATCTAACTCGAGCTTTAGCCCAATTACAGAGAGGCCCAGGTACTGTGAGAAACTCGGTTGATGTGAGAACCTCAGTCCTTTCTGAAAATAGCTAAGCCAATTAAATATTGAGTAATTACAACTTAACCCAGTGATACTCCTAGTCCTGCACTTAATTGAACTAGGGACTAGAGCCACCACTCACCATCACCAGACACAATACCAGCTAAAGTAGCGAGTGTGGCCGGTCTGCGAAATGAGCTTTATTATTATTATCCATTTTATTTATCTCAATTTGGTGGGGTTGGACTTGGACGGACCATTGGCATTCAAGCTTGTCGCATTGACATTCATGTTCAGATAGAATCAGATTCAGATAATGCTTGATAAAGGTATACAATCTGAGTGCCAAAACTAGAATAGATAATTTCTTTTCTTTTTTTAACACTCTCACGGATTGAAGCCCAAAAAGTTGGCCCAGGTTTACTTTTACACCTGGGCTGATACAATTTTAGCAAATGGGCTTGGCTTTTGAACACATGATCCATTGCAAAGAGAATCCATATCATATCAGGCTGAAAGAGCCCGACTTCGACAGTTGACTGGGCTGGTCTCCTTCAGTACTCTAACCACTCCCAAGTTGCCACAGACTATTTAGTATTTACCCAAAAAGAAAAAAAAAAAAAGTTGCCACATTGTTAAAGGTCCACCTACCAATCAACATCTCAACTTGATCAAGTGGTATTTTCCTATAGAACCTCCATAAAGAGACCAATCCATTTCATTTTGTCAAAATTTTTGGCCAATTGCTTTCTTGTTGAATGCTCTTATGTCTTGATTCCAACTCTTCTTTTAACAAACCCCCTATAGTTTCAGAGAAACTTTGGCTATCCACATTTGACAGCCTATGCTGTTCATAGAGTCATAGACTTTCTCCACACGACACATTAGTTCATATAACCATGCCTCTGCCACTGTTATGTTGTATGGAGTTCATATGGACCAACATGTTCCGCAGGGATAACCTTGTGGACAGCAGAGGCAGAGGCATCCACCTAAACAACCATTTAACTTGAAAGAGTTGTTCAAGGTTGTAACAAGACCTTTGACTCCCACAAAATCCCTTCCGGATACAAATTTTGCATCAATTCAGTTTTGTGTCCATTTGTTATGATTTAAACTTCTACCTGATACAAAATTTCTATTTTTTATCTCATTTGCATTCATTAGGACTGTAAATTTTACATCCCAAAAATTGACGTAAAATTCCCTAGCAATTACCTTTTTCCTACCTTCATTCTATGTCATATAATTGATGTGGGGACACACCTCATTTTACTTCCTATTTTATTTGTCACAAACAAATAGGACAAAGTCAAATCCACTGCAAACTAACTGTTGAACTTTCCCTCAACTGTCTTCTCTCTTATTTTCTGTCAAACCAAACATAGCCTAAAGGGAATATATATGAGTGGCCCATGGACCCTCAGCCTTAACCAATCTTCCAGCACATGACCATTTGGGTGATTGGTAGCCCATTCCATAATGATGAATGGGCCAACATTAAGTCCTTTTGGAAGAACATGTGACTAAGCCCATGAGAGTTTCTTTTGCTGGTCCAGAGAAACTTCATAAGATGCTATCTTGCCGTCCCATGTCTTAAGCAACAGGATTGAGCATCGATTTAAGTTGAACTTCAAAGGTCGTTCAGCTAAATTAAAACGACCCATAATTTGCTATCCTCAGTATGGATCCTATGGAAACACCTGCATAGTCTTGTCATTCTGAAAAACCAATGGAGTACCCTTGGATGATTAATAATAACTTCAACACCCACTTCCTTGTTTTCAAAGATTCTCGAGTTTGTGATGTTTGCTTTCTTTATGCTGAGAGGAATTGAAGAAGCTAGACTGAAATACGTCCACAATGGTAAAGCAGTTCTATATATATAGCTGATAGCCTGACACCTGCATACTCTGGAATTAATCTTGGTACCAAAAAAAAAAAAAAA
>NW_010729113.1:858356-937976 GCF_000365185.1 Nelumbo nucifera | reverse complement strand
AAAAAAAAAAAAAACTATTTTCATGTTTCTGAACTGTACACCACACTTTATTGCCCTTGTATGTCATGGGTACACTTCACTTGAGAACTAGTTAAAACATTTGAAATCCCATAATTTGGAACACATCACACCATTACAGTACAAAATAACAGTAAGGGTGTGGTGTTGGTGAGCTCCAAAATGCAGAATTTCAAACACACCACTTGGGGCTCAATAGTATGCAACGCAACAAACTCGGTTGAACCATGGTATAGAAAACACCTTAATGTCTAAATTTTGCCTCTAGGAATACAGATCTACTCTTAGGAGGTGTTCTCTAATGTAAATTGTTTTTCTTGCTGTAAAACCAGTTAGTCTGAAAACAAATTGGTTCTTAAACAAAAAACACAGAAAACATATTCTTGGTTATACTTATTTCTAGTTTAAAGAAATGTTTCATCTGGTTATTAATACCATCTTCCATAAATCATATCATTTCTATCTATATTATAAACTTTGTTTTTTTTTTTTTTGTTTCAAAAAACATTATTTTGATAAAAACCAATTTATATATGCTTTTCAATACAAAAAGTAACGTGTTTGTTTTTATACTGATTTGGCAACTTCAAAAACAAATGAGACAAAACACTCATGTTGTATCAGTTTTGCTGACATGGCAATTGTTTTTGTTTTCAAAAACAAAACCAATCATGTAGTGATCAGCCATAAATCATTTAGTTTATAGGTCCCCATGGAAAAGACATTAATTATTATTAAAACACCCACCACCCGTCTAAAAACCTCTGCATACAAACCCAAATTTATAATTTGTAAGACGAATAGTGAGATTAGTTATTTGTACATATCATGTACTGCAATTAGGCCTAGCGATTTTTGTTCTGCGTTTTATTGGAAACCATACTGTTTGATAATTGAAAACTAATACCCAAACAAATTGAGTTTCCACTCGGAACTGAATTTTCCAGTAACAAAGGTGTACTATCCATGAAGTGGTTTTTTAGTAGAAATGAATACATGATTGATTAATTAATTAATTAATAAGATAGAAGACTGCAAATTTTAATGCATGTGGTTCAGCCAAATTGTCTGTCTACAGGGAAAATAATTACTATATTCCACTACGAAAGAGAGTAAAATTTTACAAACATATGCTCCCTAACATTAACATTAGATGCAGATACATTCTCTCCCTCTCTCTCCAAGAAAAAGACCTTGGATTAAAATAATCTCAAGAATATATTGCTTATTCCAGAAACAAGCCACATCTCAGATCGAAGAAATACTTACAGAACAAGAAAGGCCAAAGACTTGTATATATACATGCACCATAAAACTTTCATAATTTATATTTCAAAGGAAAGACTTGGTAAGAGGAGAAAGCTCCAAAAAAATGGGTGATTGAATTGACAATGGATTGGGAATATATACATAAGAAGCTCTATTCAACGAGGACTGACTATTAGTGAATAGTAATTTATTAAAGGGAAAATTCCCAATTAGTATCCTATACTTTGGGCCTAGTGTCACTTTGGTCCCTGAACTTCAAAACATGACAATTCAGTACTCAAATTTTCAAAATCTGCCAGTCAAGTATCTGCCGTTAACCAACTTAACCAACTGTTAATCAGCCATTAAGTGGTATTTGAAAAGATACAAATGCCTTTCAAGTGTTATCTAATTCTCTTTAACAACCATTCAAACGTTGACAAAAAATGAATAGTTCCAAACTTCTATTCAAGAAAGTTTGGAGTCACGCCTCAGTGGACATTTTGGTGACCCCACTTTCTTGAATAGAAGAGGCAATGATTTGGGACTGTTCATTTTTATTAACATTTGGATGGTTAATAAAGAAAATTAGATGACATTCAAAGGGTATTTATATTTTTTCAAATACCACTTAACGATTGATTAACGGTAAGTACTAAATTAACATATTTTGAAATGTTTGAATACTGAATTATCACGTTTTAAAGTTCGGGGACCAAAATGGCACTAAGGTACTAATCAGAAATTTTCCCTTCACTAAAAAAATGACAAATATCTAGTAGGGGTTTTTTGGTATGTAATAGGGCTGTAAATAGGTTGGGTGGAATGTTTTGTTTATATTCAATGGAAAGTGGACGTCACACATAAGCTTTTCCCAACCCAGTAAAGACTTCATTTCCAAGTGATATGAAAAAGACTTGCATATATAAGCGTCATAATAATTCCATAATTATCTATTCAAGGAGACTTGGTAAGAGGAGGGAGCTCCAACAAAACGGGTGATTGAACTGACAATTGATTGGGAATATATAAGAAGCTCTACGCCTCTACCCAATGAACACTGATTATCAGTAAATAGTAATGCATTAAAATATGGCATACCTGAGAATTATTTTTTTAGGTTTATAATAGGGCTGGCAAACAATTTGCTTCAAATTAATGTTTTGTTAATATTCATTGGCAAGCTAAACTTGTTTTTAATAAGTAGACAAGATATAGACATCCTCTCCAAGTGATAAAGATTTGTATACAAGCATGGGTTATAATACTTCCATAATTATAATCTATTTCAAGGAGACTTGGTAAGACAGTTCTTACTTATCTCCAATAATGGGTGATAGAATTGACAATGGATTTGGAATATATAAGATAGACAGTTCTTACTTATCTATTTCAAGGAGACTTTGCAGGTTTGTAGTAGGGGTTAGCTGTAAACAGATTGCATCAGATATATTGTTTAAGAGTTAATGCTCTGTTGTATACCCTATTTTGAGGACCAGGTGAGGCCTTGTGCCATTCCCTCCTACATCGGATTTTGACTTAACTTGGATTGTATTTAGAAATTGAATAATTTTGGCAAGATGCCAAACTGCTGGCTTCTCAACACAAAATTGGCTGGCAAGAGCTCAGTCAAGGATCTGCACTCCATTGCTGAGCAGAATTTGAATAAATTAGCCTCTTCTCTCTCTCTCTCTCATGTGTGCATCCAACTTGCTATTTCTTTAGCACTTGATTATGGCAACTAAAACATCATTTTTTCGTAAGCTATCATACTGAATCCTACTCAAGTTCTGTAATCAATTGACTGGTTAACTCAAAACAAGCATCAGAAAACGCAATAATTATTTGAATTTCTCAATCCAAGAGCTTTCAAACGTAAAGAAGCCTGCTGTAATCAATAATTATTGACCACATCTCTTAAACTAACTGCTTATAATATAAACACTGATAATCTTTGGCTTTGTTTAAATACAACAGTTGTCCAGTTCTACTAGGACTCAAAAACCTAAATAATAGTTATAGTAGGAGAGGGAAGAAACAGTTAGCTAGCTATCTTATAGAAAGGCAAAGAGTCCAACAGGTTTTTGGTGTTGTGCATGAATTCCGGATCTCCTGCCCACATTTATTGCAGTCACACATGGAGAACATCTCATCCTCTGCATAGTATTATACATGAAGAGATGTTCCCATTTCACGGGGGTAGTGTATTGTGGGTAGGCGTGGGCAGATGATCCGGACTCCCCGTGTCAAGTTGGGCTGTGAATTGAGTAGACCAACTTGGAGAGAAGATGTTGGAACCGTTCACAACCCAGGGAACATGAGCAGTTTGGAGATGGCCAGCTTGAATCTTATCACGACCGGATGAAGTGACAGTCAGCTTCAATATGCTTAGTTTGTTCATGATGAATAGGATTGGCGGCTATTTGCATAGCGGACTTGTTGTCACAATGCAGAATATAATCTGAGAGTAAATGGTGAAGCCGGATAAATTCACATTGCCGTGGAGGCCATGGCATGATATTCCGCCTCAGTAGAGGAGCAGGGAATTGTGCCCCGTTTCTTAGCTTTCCATGAAACTGAGGCAAGAAGCCCAGTCGGAATCAGTGTAAGCCCATAGTCGTAGATTTGAGTTGGCGGGAAGAAGAATGACGGTACATGGTGATGATTTAAGGTACCATACCACTCGGACTGCAGCTTTCCAATTAGAGGTGTAAGGACGAGAGACAAACTAGCTAAGGGTGTTAGCAGAGTAGACGAGGTCGGCCGAGTAAAGGTGAGGTAAAAGAGGCAGCCAATGAGACGCCGGTATGGAGATGGGTCAGCCAAAGGTTCGCCATTGGGGAAGAGCTTGGTTTTGAACCGAGAGCACCCATGTCAGATTGTCAGTTAGTATACCAAGAGCATATTTACGCTGTGACAGAAAAATACCAGCGTAGGAGCGGAAGACCTCGATGCCCAAGAAGTATTTTAAACGATCAAGATCCTTTAATTGTGAAGGAATTGCTTCAATGATTGAATGGCCTGATCATTGTTGCTTGCAATTACATTCTCATCCACATATACGAGAACGACAATAGATGAGGAACCATGCACTGAGGTAAAAACTGAGTAATCAGCTCGCAATTGTGTGTAGCGGAGGCAGTTTTTGCGAAATTGCAAGACGCTTGCTTGAAGCGAAGCCATAGATGGACTTAATGGAGTTAGCAGACACGAATATCAGTCTTGTCACCAAAACCGGGAGTTAATTTCATATAGGCGTCTTCGTCAAGATTGCCATGTAGGAATAAGTTGACTCAAGTTGAGGAGAGACCAATTTCTGGCAAAAGCTATAACAAAGAGGCAAGTAGGGGTGGATTTGAGCTGAGCTGAGCTGAATATTTGGCTATTTGAGCTCAGCTCGTTGAAATAGTATTAGGCTCAAGTTCGACTATAAGTCAAATTTTTTCTAAAAAATAAAAATTATACATATACAAATATTTTTTATTTTACATACAATAAAATAAGAAATAAAAACTATTTATTATTGTACATAAAAAAATATACATATAAAAATTGTTTTTATTTTACATACAAATAAATATGAATTATAAAAATTATTTACTATTATACATAAAAAACAAAAATATTATATATATAATAAAAATTATTTATTATATATATTTATATATTTATATATTTATATGTATATGTATGTATGTATATAATAAAAAATTATTTATTTATTATACTAGGCTTGTGACTCGAACTTCACTGGGCTCGAGCTTGGCTCGATTAAAAAACGAGCCTACGTATCAGGCTCAAGCTCAGCTTGAAGCTCGATTTAAACCAAGCCGAGATGAGATTTTTCTCGAACTAAGTTCGAATAGCTCGTGAGAAGCTCAACTCGTGGTCGCCCCTAGAGGCAACAGAGTGTCACAAGTTTCGCAATAGGGGCAAAAGTGTTATGATAATCGAGCCCCTCTGTTTGGGTGAAGCCCTTAGCAATGAGATGGGCTTTGTAGCACTCAACAAAGCCATCTGAACAATATTTAACCTTGTAAACCCATTTGCAACCAATCGTAGATTTACATAGTGGAAGAGTAGTGAGAGACCATGTATTGTTTTGTTTAAGTGCATGGATCTCTCTTGCCATTGCCTCCCTCCATCTAAGATCCTTAACAACAATGGAAAATGATGTAGGTTCTGTATGGGAAGATATGCTAGACAAGAAGGCATAGTGGGGAGCAGAGAGACGATTATATGAAAGATAGTGTGAGAGAGGAAAGGTGTACCTTACGATGAGGAAACCGACGGAGATGGAGTAGAGACAACACAACAATAGTCAGCAAGGTGAATAGGTGGTTTGGTGGGTCGGGATGAGTGACACAACATAGGTTGAGGGGTTGAAGTTGGTGCAACGGTGGGTAAAATGGTAGGAATATGTGTGGAGTCATGGGCAGTGGCATGGTTGGGTGGAGGCTAGGGTACAGGAGTAGTATCGTTGGTAATGGGATCTGCTCCTCACAAATGGGCGCCTCATAGGCACATCCACCGTGCATTGAGAACATCTCCCGTGAATAATAACTAATAAGTATGGGAGATGTTCCCAATGCATGATAGGATGTGCGCGTGAGGCGCCTGTGAGGTGCCAGGTGTGAGGAGCAGATCTAGTCTTGTGTCGTTGGGAGTAGCCGGAGCAGATGAATCGAGTATGGTTGCACATGGTGTGTTGATAGGGGAGTATGGTTCTGTATCCAGAATTGGTGAAGGTAGAATGATAGAGGAGGTGAGGGTAGTGACGGACAAAAGTTTAGAAGATGTCGTGTCACTACTAGATCCCATGTGAAATTTCATTGAAGACTTTTATATTTAACTAATAAACATGTACGTGCATTCTGCACGTGACAGTATCTCCAAGACAAAACTATTTATAATTCATGGACAATTTTTGAACAATTATAAGTGAACAGTTTCTTAAATGTTATAAGTGAGCAGTTTTTGGAATAAGAGTAAAGGACATATATGCCCTTTTCTATGCACATTGTATATTGCTTAGATAATATCTAATGAAAAATCTAGAAACAACTGTCAAAGACAAAAGAGTCCAATACGTTTTCTGTGTTATGCATGAATACGCCACTCGTAACAGGAATTATCACTCCTACATTGTTTACATAGTCTCTTGTGAACAAAGCAAATGAGAAATCAATATAAGGAACACGACTAGTCTAAAATATGAACAGTGATAGAGGGGGGGTTAAAAATTATACATTGAGTATATCTTAAGGAAGCTCTTTGTGGTATTGTTAATTATTGGCATCTAAATGACTCTGAGCTGTAATTCTGCATGGTAATTAAATGATTCTCTTCTTAATGATCCATGTGGCCGAATCATAGTTGGTAAAACTGGAGTCCACCTTGAGTTGACTGAGTCAAAAACCATTACAAACCCTGCCAAGGTCAGGTTAATTTGAGCATGTATTAACTCACCAAGAATGATCACACAGTACACACAGGGAGAGACAGATTAGGTGACATTAGGTTTAATTCTTATTATTTTTAACTTTATATTTATCCTTTTTCTCATATTACCATACATCCATTTGTTATTCAGTCGCTAGAGAAATCGTTATATTAAATTTCTATATCTGGGGTTGTCATAGAAGAGCTCTCTAGCTCTTAGTCTCTTTCTCTCTTTGCCATCTATACATTTTACTGACTTTTTGTTTCATCAACAAAGAGTGCAGGAGCTCAGTTTAGTAGACAATGCTTTTGGATATTGCAGGTATTGTGATTAAATTCTCACAATCTTGTCAATGATTATGTTTCTTGAAGAAAAGACATGATTTAAGCTACCTCCACCAAAACCTAAATGTAATCTGATGAGGAGCCAAACCCAAACATAGACAAATAGAGGCCGATTTAATAAGGGGTCATTTGGCAAATTTTTTTGGGAAGATCTTTTTGACGGTCAAAGATGCATTGATCTTTTGCACGAAGATTTGAGTAGCCTGAAGTCAGTTTATTTATCACACATTTACCATGTCTTTCCACATAAGAATAAAACAAGAAAGATGCGAAGAATTCCATTTAGAACTTCCCAAAATCAGTCTAAAATAGGCTTCTTGTGTCTTTTTGGCACACCAACTTTTGGCTGACTAAATCTATTACAAACCAAACAGAAAAAGACCATGACATGGTTTGCCTGACTTACAAACAGCTAAAAGACTGCGTGATTCTCTAAAACTAAAACACCTCTTAACTGTTCTATGACTTCTTTGTTGCTGTTGCTCCAAGCCTATTAATATTATCCTGTTGTCTTACTGTTTACCAATTACCAGCACATTAAAAAAAACATTAATGAGTAGTGTAAATGTTTTGCTAGAAAAAGCCTGAATCGAATCATTTTACTATTTGTCCATGGGCTTTGGTTTCACAAAAATGATTTAATTCGATGACATTGGCATCTAAGGTGGCGTTTGATGTAAACCCAAAGTCTAATTGCAGAAAACAAAACATTGCAAGTCCAGAACACGGTCAGACATGCGCGTTTCAAACGCTGTAGCCGTTTCAAATGATGAAGGGATGACAATTTTACTCACAAAATCAGGTCCCCGACCCGACCCGCCCCGAACTGGCAAACGTCATAAAATTAAAATGATCTTACAACTTTAGAGGTGTAATTAATGTGGCTGTGTTGGCAATCCACTTTTGCGTCCTCACACAGCAAGCCATGCCGTGCCAGCAGCGGGCCTGGGTGAGTCGTGCTTGCCTGGCCTTGAATCCTTTAAGGTTCAGTTTGCTTTTTGGTAAGTTAATTATCCGGATAGATACAATTATCTAGGTATATTTTTTCTGCGAAATATTTATTTCGATAAATGCATTTATTCATGTTCTTTTATTTCTCATGTAAATAAGGCAATGACTATTTTAATCATAAAAATTTATTATTAAAAGGGCATTTTTGTCATGTTCAAGTGTTGGCAACTTTCCGCCTAAGTGGAAAAATTATTTACTCATCTAGGAGAAGGGTATCACTAGGAAACTAAACTTTCCCTGGTCCCCTCATAAATATAAAAAAAGAACATGAGATTCTTGGTCAATGGGAACCAAAATCACATTGACTAACGTTCCCCCTCTCAAAATCCAAAAAAAGAACACCCCCCAAAAGTAAAGCCTAGCACAATCCACGACACGAACCTGGGTGGACTATGCCATGACGAGTTGGGGCTAGGCCATGGGTGATACAATATAAAAAATTGAAAACAAATAATGAAAATGTTAAAACAAATTAACAAGATAAACAAGATATTAAAAAAAAAAACTTAAAATTTTATTTTCATATGATATATATATATATATATATATATATATATATAATTGTTTATATAAGAAATAATAAAATAAAATTGAAAAAATTACAATAAAATTGGAATAAAATAGTATAATAAAATTAAAAACAAAATATATATAAGTATTATTAAATATAATTATTATATATATAGATATTATTAAATATATATATAAATAATATATTAAATTATTAATATATATAGGTGGTGCAATGCTGGCATGACCCACTCTTTCGTGCTGGACCTTGTCAGCCCACGGGAAGCTTGGTGGACTACTTTACAGCTCTATAAAATTTTTAAAAATGGCATGACTTGTCATCCCTTTTAAAACCTATTTTAACCATAGAAATACTTCTTAGCACAATTCTGTTCAACCCACTTCTGCAACACCATTAGTGAGAGACCGAATTAGCCCCACACAAGATTGCCCCCCACAATGTCCCACACCATATCCCCGCCGTGTATTGGAAACATCTCCCAATAATGACATCATCATTCTTGTTTGTTTTTCTTTTTAAATTTTTGCTTTTAAATATTTTATTTTGGCTCTTTTTTTTTTCGCAATACAACCTGAATCGGCAGTACAAATTTTGCATCTGAAAAAATTGATACAAAATTAATTTGTACAATTTCTTCCTAACTTAATTCTCTCTCACATAAAATGAGGACCACATCAATTTGCTTCCTACTTTATTTCTCCCCCATTACTTTTCATTACTTCTTATAGACAAATAAAACAAGATCAATTTTGAAAGAAAAGTTGTACACCAGGTTTTAAACAGCCCATTTGCACTCTTGTGTATTTAAGCCACTGTAAACACACATAATTTCAGAAGAGCATTACTGATCACTAAAATGTTTTTAATATAAAAAAGCACTAAAATGTCTTGAAACAGTGCTATTTTGTTTGTAGCTTACATTTCTATCTGATACAAAATTTATACTTTTTGTCTCATTTATACTAATTGGTGATAGATAGTGCAAATTTTTGGTTGCAGAATTTGACCCACCTCCCCATTACATCAATTCTCTATCATATAAAGTGGGGATCTCATCATCTTTGCTTTCTTCCACATCCCAAACAAATAACCCCCTTATATTTCCATTTCCTTTAATATGAGTGGGTACCACTTCATTTTAATTTCTATTTTACTTTTCAAAAGCAAATGAAACAAAGTCAAATATGAAGCAAAGGTAAACTAGAGTTCACACAAGTCTTTGCACTTTCATGCATTTACACATACATCAGTTCCAATTAACTTCACACAGCAAACAAACCGAGCCTTAAGTAACAGAAATGTCAATGGTCTCAACAAAATGGCCTTCCTCCTCATAGTATCATAAAAATTTCAATGCCCTCTGATTTATTACTTATTAGATCTCTCTTTCGTTTCAAAATTTCAATACCTGTTTCAAATTCCTCTCTCTCTCTCTATCTCTATGATTAGTATACTTTAATTAGTTTTTTTAATACAATTTGCAAATATTTGGTTTTGAAGTAAAGTTTATATACATAGGACATGAGAAAAAAAATTATGGCCATTTGCTCCTCGCAAAATTGATCCTCACACCTATCTCACAGCCTATGCAGCTATGCATTGAAAACATTTTCCATGAATAAAAACATATAAGTATGGAGATATTCCGTGGCTGTAAAATCTGTGAATTAGGTGTGATGAACAAATTCAAACTTGTAAAGCATAGTCTACCAATTTGAACGGTTTGACGGTATGGTTCTACTATTCATTAAAAAAACCTAAATAATCTTTTGAAACTATTTTATATCATAATAATCTTAGAACAATGAATATTAATAAATTGTATGGTACAACTTAAGCATATAACTGTGTAAAATTGACCAACCCAACATTCTTAAGAAGTATGAACCAAGCGAGCAAAACAAGAAAAAACCGGCCGGCCGGCCAGTAATCACAAGTCTGACTACATTGTTCTGAATTATTCTGTATATTTGTCTACACATATAATTTCCTACTTCCTAGAATGCTGCTTCCCTAAACTCCATTTAGTCTAGTTATATGTGAATTGGCATAAAGCAAATATTTTTCCAAAAGTGATCAATGGGAGGCATGGGAAAGTGAGGTGGCTCTCTTGTTTTTCCATGTCAAAACAAACAACAGGAAAAATCAGATTTGATGAACCCTAAACTCACATGAGTCGGGCAATCGAGTTATATAACATATTAGAGAACATATCAGTCCCTCCCAAATGTAATCCAATCTGAATGGGATAGCTATGGCTGTTGGGGGCCAAAAGTCTATGCTGTTGAGAGAGTTTTGGGGTTGGACATGCTAATTCATTTATGTTCACGTTTAATTTTTCGGTCAAACAAAAATAAGGGCAATTATTATTTTACCCCACTCTCATGGTAATTTGGTATTTTCAAAAATATTTTATTTTCAATAAGATCCCAAATTTAACAGAAACATGTACCCATGCAGCAGGCTGACGCCACAATCCTTTGCCGGTCCGATTACACTAACCACACTAAAAATAGTGTAAAGTCTCAAGGAACTGTAAGAGAATCGAACATTAGACTTCTTGGTCAAACAGGTTTTGATATCATCCCAACAGACATTTAAATCTAAAAGCTTAAGGTGTTACTGAATAGGTTTTTATTCTCTAAAATAAAGGGTCCGGTCTGTTTTTGACCTTTGAATCACATTGTCACATTAAAATGAATATATCAATTGTAGAGTGCAGAATCAAACACAAATAGAGGCTGCAACTTGCAATTTTGTAAGCATCAAAGAAGAATGCTTTCCTACTGATAGAAACTAAGCAGGTCGACTCAACCAACCAAATCTTTGAAGAAGCCAAACAGTTAAGACCACAAGATTGATTATTTACAAATTAATATAATGTAAGATTTGGAAGAGGGGACATCGAGTCAAAAATTAAGAATCAAGACCAACCCAAACATCGTTGATTTAATTAATTAGAAAACTATTGTAGCTGGTTGTGTCCAACCTTCACGTGAATCCAATCTTCATTATTGAAATATCTGTAATCCAACTTATTGTCGTCAAAGTTAAACCATTTAGGCATCAACTTGAAAATGAAGTCTTGATGTAACACAACTATTTCCGTCAACTTGATATCTTGCTACAGTCTAACGATATCTTTAGTCATGAATCACGGCAGCTGGCTAGCTGGGGCAGAAATTCATTCCTCTTAAGTGATGAGACTAAACAATTTCATCCCTCTTATTCATTGGATTTAGATTAGTTTTGGATCAATTTTGGTATCAAATTTGGTTTGGTACCGAATATGAAATAATATAATTAATAAGTTACATTAAAATGGTCGAGATATTATATATTATATATTAATAGAATGAATTAAAAATGATTTTGATATTACATATATGAATAAAATGACTTGAAAACAACTTCTATAAGACTTGGATTTATGAGTTTTTTAATAAACATAAAGTATGTAGATATAGGCACATATTTAAATATGTGAATCCATATTCAATCCAATTCTAAATGAACAAAAATAAATTAAATCACCTATAACTGGATCAAATTCAAAGTTGAATCCATGCAAATAAATAGTGTTTGTAGTCTTAATGGATTGGTTGGATGTGTGATTTATATTCCTCAAAATAGGGCAGAAAATGGTCACTCATACCATCCAGAAGTGGGTCGACATGAATTCATCTAAAAGCCTTTAATATGTAGTTTGTAGGGGTGGTTTTCTCACACACAGCACGTACCCCGGCCTAGACTAATAAGAGGTACATCTACATATACTAGTAGTAATAAGAGGTTTGGGAGGTTAATCAAACCTCTACTAATTCAAGCTTAACCTAATACTAATGGTTGTTGTAGCTATTGAAGATTGTTGTGCAGCGGCTTAAGACTTTTAAGTGATAAATTGTAGGTTTGAGTTTAGGATAACGCTTCTATCATGGTATCATCTCTATCGGCCTGCTGTTAACACAAGTGGGCTATAACATTGGTTACTTTGGGAGGGTTGAAGGTGCAGCGGCTTTTGGCTTTTTTAAGTGAATGGGCTTCACATGGAGAGCTTAGATCAGCTATCATTCCAGTAGCTTAGACTCAGTTTGGAAGCAGTACAAATGCAAATATGAACAACGTAAATAGATACAAAATATAAGGTTTTATACTCTACATATTTACATTTATACTCCTTCCAAACTCAGCCTTATTATCTATTTGAGAGGACTAAGGTGCAATGGCTTCTGACTTTTTTAACTGAATGGGCATTACATGGAGAGCCTAAATCAGCTATCATTGAAAAAGCTTAGTGTCTGTTTGGAAGCACTTTCATGCAGTGGTTTTGGCATTGCAGGGTAGGCCTTAATTACATGCATGGAAAGCTGTAAGTTATGCTCACTGAAAAAATTGAAAAATCCAAATAAACTTACATTTAGCTGAATCTTCAGCTCAGACCACCCAAATGGGGCCTTCTTTGAGTGGGTTAAACCATAATATACCACAGTACCACTAACCCATACTGGAAGGTTCAAAAATTCATTTTCTGTAACTTTCCGAACGATGCATTGATAATAGATGGAAATACGTATTCATGCTTCTAAGCTCAGTTTTATTATTATTATTATTTTGCTACCGGGGTTTGTGGCAATATATCAAGGATGAAAGCATTAGACACCCAACATGCATGTAGTCTACCTATATGAATGAAATGTTTAAATATTGCTTGTAAGATATACAAGGGACAATAATCTATGATTGCCAAGATCAGAGGGTTCACAAGGTCTCAAGCATTGCCAATTTTGTATGCTGATTGCTGATATGGCAGTGTGGGTATGTCAACATTATCATCCATGCCTTATCCTAACCCCAATCATGCATTTGGGATTGGCTACAGTAATTCTGTTCTGCCATTCTAATCTATCTAATGCTGTACTCCTTGTTTTATAGCAGCGCATCTCTCGGCGAATGTTGTATTATGAGCACAAAAAGACAATTCAGGATGTATAATCATTAGAGTGACAAATGTTTTAAATATTGGCTGCCAATCTGATGCAACTCATACAACCTTCCTTGGAACCGGCATTGTAAGACAAGCTCACACATGGCAAAAAGAAAGAAGAAATCTTGTAATTTTATGGACTATTTTGTATATTTAATATTATCTTTTCACCGTCCAAGTGAATACATTGAAATAGAGGCTATTCACTTCACTGTAGTGTCCATCTTTCAGAAAAGAGACAAATAGTGGTTTTGGAGGACAACTAACACTCTTATCTCTCTTGTTTACCATTAATTAATTAATTGCACATCCACAGTTCCGATAAATCATCAAATGACATTTGTCATTTCAAGTTTATTTTATATTTAGGTTGCAGGGCAAATTTATTTGCGCTGATGCAAGATTATATATGATAGTGCATATGGTTTTAGATGTAAATTAATTCTGATTTATATCTAAAATGAAGTAAACTAACACCTGACGCAGAATAAAGTAAAATCAAAACGAAATAAAATTAGAATTCGTGATCTTTTCATTTACACTCCCATGCATTTATATTAATATAAAATAAAATTACATTTCAACCGAACACAACCTTAACTTTACAGGGAGGTAAAAGTCAAAGCTCAACCTTAGATAGCGATTTAAAGAATAATAAATTCAAGAAAAAAAAAAAATTGACAAAAGATTTATAAAAAAATGAAGATTTTATATTTCTTATTTTCCACATAAAGTTGGTTTAAAACACTATAAATCCGACATGAAGAGAAGTTGTGAAAGTCTTCAAAAAGGAGCTGCCCAAAGTCCCTTGAAGTGTTATAGATGGATGTGTATTGGGTATATCTCTTGGTCAATAATACCTTTGTTGGCCAAAAAATCCGCACATTTATTACTTCTCTTAATGTGTGAGAAAATTGAACATTTTAGGCCATCAAAATTAAATCAGCACATTTATTACTTTCTCCTAATTAATGATATAAATTGCTGCCCAGGGATGCTGGCACTACCTTTCATAAAAGAGCCATGAATTCACCAAGCATGACAGTTTTTTGGCCATAGTAGTTATGAAATGCTAAAAGGAAAACACCTCCACCTCCGCTTTGTCCAGGATTACCTCCACTAGTCCCATCCACATTTAGTTTATAGAGAAAAACCTGTGGATTCTTCCAAGAGACCCAAATTAATTGGGTTTTTAGAAAAGGTGTTTTTAATTTATAGGAATATTTAGCAAGTGGAGGATATCATGGGGTTACTAGCTTTGGATAGGGGTTTTCTGTGATGGCATCAATGTTCCTCAACCATTTTTTGACTTTGTTTATCAAGGAGGTAGCAGGTTCACCTTTCCCTTCAAACCCATAAGATTAATTGATGGAATGATATGGTTAACTTGATTTATTTCTAGCAATACTCCACCAATATTTTTATCCTCTCCCAAATCAATTGAGTATGGTATATGGAAATATCTAGGAGAGAGCTGAAATGGTTCCAAACCTTGCTAGCCATGACCCCAGAAGCAAAGAGATGATGAAAACTCTCGACTTTATGATCACCACAGCAACAACATTTTGAAACAAGAGTGACACCTTTCTTAATGATAATCTCATCAATAGGAATAGCTGCATGCATAAATAAATCTCTCAATTCTGGTGATTGAGAGATTAGAGTTCCAAACAAAGGTATGCCAATTTACTGTTGGCAACCGATCCCCAAGGTAAAAGAAAAATCGCCACTTGAGTTAGGCTTCCAAATTAATTTATCATCTTCAGCACTGGGGGAGCAATGAGAGTTAAGAGGTAGATATTTTATGTTCTCAAGGATTGTCTCTAGAAATTGGGTATTCCAAATACCATCTTGCAAAATAACTTCAGGCATTGTGTTAGATTCATAGTAAAGGGGTTCGTACGTACCCGTTCCAGTTGTCGTACCAAAAATAGATATTTCCCTTCCCAAAGATCCATTGATTTTGAGTGATGGCGATTTGTTTGAGGCGTAACATGTCTTTCCAAACCTTTGAACATGAAGGCGGATTTTCAATGAGAGGAATGGGAGTTGATTTAATAAATTTGGATGATATGAATTCCGCCCAAACACATTGACATTGGAGGAGATTGAACCATGATTTGATCCTGAAAGCTTGAACGACTTCATAAATAGATTTGATACCAAGGCCACGGTTTTCAAATTTTTGACCAGCTAACCCGGTGACTAGACCCCTGACCAGTTCAGTCTCCGGGTCGATTTTAAAAACCATGGGTAGTGGAGCACACATTTTGATGAACAATGAAGCAAGACATTTCCTTGTTTATCAAATTGACTAGAGGCCTTTTTCATAGGCAAGAATAAATTCCAAGAGAAATGTTATTAAATCCAAACCTTCGTTGTACCTTGAAAATAAAGTTTCAGTCCATTCTATCAAAAGCTTTTTCTATGTCTAGTTTGAAAATGATGTTTCTTTCTCGACTTTTTCTGTTACGTTCACAAGTCATCTCTTAAACCAGACTTATATTGTCACATATACTTCTCCCTTTTACAAAAATTCCTTGTTCAGGAGAGATGATTTTAGGGAGCAGAATAGATAATCTGTCTGCCATAATTTTGGAAAAAATTTTGTAACAGTAGTTGCACAAACTTATAGGATCTGTAATCAGCAAAAGAAGAGAGGTTTTCTTTCTTTGGGATTAAAACTATGAATGTACAAGTGTAGTATTTTGGTAGTGATTTAGTGCAAAAAATTTCCTTTATAGCTTTGCAAACATCACCACCAATGATATCCCAGCAAAAGGTAAAGAACGTATGAGAGTTGGTTTCACGCATCAACTTAATGTTGGATTCTGAATTTTCGTTTTCCACCTTAGCTTCAGCCTCTAGAACATTTTTGTTCAACAATTTTTACATTTTCGAAGATATCACCAAAGATATTAGAGTTCCAGTCCTTCAAGTTTTGCTTTAATTAATTGCTTCAGCTTTTCAGAAAAAAAAAATGTAGAGAGTGTTCCTTGAATATTCACTTGCCAGGAATTTTTAACTTGTACAAAATCAGGATGTAGAGTCCACATTTTTTTTTGGAATTTAAAGTATTTTAGACCATAGGAGCAGCCATTTATTTATCACCATAAGAAGAGGACAATGATCCGAACATGAGCGGTTGAGGTGGGAAATTTCAGTGTGTTGAAACATAGTCTACCATTGGATATTACTGAAGCAACAATCAAGTATAGCAGTGGAGGAATTCCCATTAGTCCAAGTTTACCTACTTCCATTATAACCCAAGTCAATTAGACCTTGGTCCATGACAAAATCATTAAACTCATTTATTGGAACTATTTGAAGTGAACGACCCCTTCGCTTAGAGGGACTCTTCACCGCATTAAAATCTCCTCCAAGGATCCAGGGTGGTTCCAAAGATCACGACGCTCGATGTAGTTACAACTAGCATAAATGGCAGAGAGATAACAGGAAGACAATAAACCAATGTCTCTAATAGTGATCGTTATGCATGAGAGAAACCTGTTATTAAATTGATCTCTAGTTGTTGAGACCAAAACAACCCAATTTTGCAATTAAAATCTTCCCCATTAAGAGAGTTGGGTAACCCAATTTGGTTAGCAATCTCTCTCACTTTTGGGCATCTACTAACGGTTTCATGATGATAACTGATGAGGGGTAATTTGGCCTGACCTGTCAACACTCGGACATGTGGATCGACCTGATGACATAGGCGATGACTCAGCATTCCCCGTCTCCTTAACATAGCAAATCAGCTCAGATACTTCGGGCGCCACGGCCCAGACCGAGGTCCGAGCAGCTTGTGAGGGCCCGACCTACTGAGGTGACATGTAGACAACTTCTATAAGCAAGCCAATTGTTTCTTACCTCTCCGGGATCGTGCCGCATGTTTGCAAGCCTTACCCTTATCTTGCTCAGATCGGACGGACGCGATAAGCCTCATCAGCTCACACAAAGTTCACCTCCGGGTGCGAAATAGACTCCTGGTAATGTGGGTCGGGGATCTTAGGGGTGTTCCATAAGACCTATGGCAGCTCGCCTATATAAGGGCTTTAACACCAATGCTACAAGGTACATGGATTATTTGCTCACTAGCCTTCTAGTTTATAAACCTTCATCTCACAAATAGTTAATAACGTAAGCATCGAAGCACTCACACCAGATAAGCCACCTCGGGTCCTCTAACCTCGCTTTCTTATAAATCGACCAGCCAGCCTAGCGGACCGACGTTTAAGCTGCCCTCCAGCTAAAAACATCCGGATCGTGCACCATCAATAACCAAGGAGATATTATGGATTTTTATGAGATTCTTGAGCCGCCGAACAGATTTACAATTGCCTATTCCAGGAATATTCCAAAATAGGCTAGAAATCATAATTTAAAAGATGGAGAAAATTGGGCCTGATCCTCCATACCTTTTAATAGGTTTCTAGTTTCTTTTTGGTCTACCGTCAGCAACTATTGGTTCGGCCTCTGGTTGGTTCATTTGTTGAGAGAGTGGGGTGTTTGCAGTATATCTTCTGCAGATTTGGGCATGTTCATCGTTAGTTCAGGAAAAGAAAACCCATTTAAGTTGTCATCTTTTGATTGAAACATAACCGAAGGGCTACTGAAAACACTTTGGAGTGCTTCATCTATGGCCAACCACACTTCGTTGCTTACCTTTTCATTGTTGCAAGTAATGTTAATGCCATTTTCTATGGAATGAATTTCAACCATAGAAGAGTTGGTTGTTCCAGGAGAAAGTTTTCCATATTTGCTTATGGCTCCGGTGGGATGCCATTCTTGTCTGATAACTCTTTTTTTCTTGTTTGCTTGAGGGATAAAGTTTCTGAACATCTCTTCTTTTGAATCTGAAGCTTGTTCCATTGTCTTGTTTGGATCTTGATCCAAAGGATTTCAGCCTGATGTCTAGCTTCTTTAAGCCTTTTTTTTTTTTTGGCAAACCATGGCTTTGTGACCTATCTTGTGGCAATTTTCACAAAAAATGGGGGTGTTTTCATATATGACTCTTTGAAAAAAAAAAAAAACCATCTCTGCCTAAGCCAATCCAAACTTTCTCTACAAGAGGTCTAGTGATTTCTACTTCCACACAAATGCGAGCATATTTGGCCTCAATACATTGAAGAGTAGCAATGTGGATTTTCATAACTTTGCCGACGTTGCCAGCAATGGAGCGTATAAAATCTTCACCAAATAAATAGATTGGAAGCTTTGGAAAAGTAATCCAAATAGGCAGTATTGGGTTGAAAAAACTAAAGAGAAAACCCTTTAAGTAGATTACATCTTTGAGCCAAACCAATAAGAGTTCACATTGAAAGCACAGAAGAAAATGAGTATAGTTGATGACGGAAATAACAACTTCTTTTTGTAGCTTGAAACGGTTCAGAAGAAAGGGAACAAATTTCAGGGATAGGTGGTCGGCCAGAAGAGCATTTGGCAACGAGAGCAAACTCGAAAGGTTCACAAGCCTTTTGAACTTCTTCACCAGAAAAAATATCGTGGGTTCCCCAAACTGCGTAAACGCAGGAGCTTTGACATCGATCTTGACTTTTTCAAGGGCACAGGACTCCGCAACCATGGCAACAAAAGATTTTCGAACAGAGGAATCCATGAGGAAACACCGGTTTTGCTAGCTACCGTGAAAGGAGCTCTCTCCAACCCTAGAAAGACTCCGAAAGCTCATCAGGGATTCATTACTCCTTTTTGTCAAAGGCAGGGGTGTTTATGGGTCGGTTTGAGTCATTTTCTTCAACTGATCCAACTTAGTCGGTTTACCTATTGACTAAACTGAAAGTGGCCGACCCTGAAGTAAAACTGACCTAAACATGAAGGTTCAGTTTAGATCGGTTTATCGGTTTAGTTGGTTTTTATATATATTTTAAACTAAAATATCTATTTATATTTAAGTTTATTTCTTTTTAGTTTTTATGCGGGATCAAAATATATATTTAAATCAATTAATTTTTTATACAAAACTGATTATTTTTGTCAATATATATTTAAGTGTATACAAAACTGAATTAAATGCATGAGATGTAATATAAATTAAGACATAATCTTACAAATAAAAAATAATTAGGAAATTGTCTAATACTCACCATCAAGATTTTAAAAAACGAACCGGAAATAGAATCGGTCAGGGATCGGTTTTCAGTTAAGCGATTCAACCATTTGGGTCAAACAGTTTGATCCGTGACATCATAAATAAATTAAAAATAAAAATATATTTACAAATAATAAAAAATAACATAAGATTAAATAAAAGCAGAAAAATACAGAAAACAAAACTATCTAAATACAAAAGTTATACAGTACAAAATACATAAAAAATATAAAAATAAAATACAGAAAAATTCTAAAAAATACAGAAAAAACACAAAAAAATTAAAAAAAATATAGAAAAATAAAACTTTTTAAGTAATTAACAATTAAGGAAACCGATATAAATAAAATTTAAAACCAACAGATTATTAGATGTCTATGGCATTGTTGGAGGGCCTTAGTAGAACACTAAATCTTATATCCATAAATTGAGAATCTGAGACTGAATTCAATTAGCTTGAAATCCTCATCATCATCTCTAACTCCAAAGACTGCATGAAAAAGAACTAGAGGTAATCCGATGCCAAGTGACAAAAGAAGGTGAATCACAGCATGTGTGCGGATGAGCTCAACAATGGTCACGATGACCAAGATTCTAATGCCAAGGACTAAGCGTTCAATTAAATCGGCGATGGCAACCAACGGGGCAGTGACAGGAAGTCAGGAAGCAACAGAAACTCAGTCAAGCTTGTAATTTGTATCACCGGAAGAACCAGAATATATCCAGTTTTGGAATTGCCACCACCGTCAATAAGGTCCCAAACACCAAAGGTCTTTGCAAGAGGCTCTGAAAGATCATGGCCCAGACACTGAGAGCGTAAGATAACCCCGCCGAATCCTGAAAAATGGGTTCTTGGGGAAGCGTGGTAGGGAAGGGTAGAGGCTGTCGCCGCTTGATAGAGGCAGAAGACAGGGCCACCGGAGCTATCTACGTCGAGTGTGTCGATTGAAAGAGGAGGGGAGACAATTCAAATGCCAGTGCAGACAGAGTCGTGCCATTCAAAGCTTCTAAGATCCATTGCTCGATTTTGCATGCTCTGCTCCCAAAATGCACAGAGACTTGCGAGGGCAGATCCGGATTGGTTGGTCCGGAAAGTCATGGGAGAGGCGGGCTAAGTGAAATAATATACTGGAAACTACGCAAGTTTCTGATGGTTCGCACTGCGGCAGCTTCTGGGTTAATTGGGGCTGCAAATTTTCTGTGTTTTTGAGCTATGAATTCCTTGACATGCTCAAGCTTGGCTATCACTGCCCCCGCCATGGCACTAGCAACAAAGATTGTCACCGCTAGACTTGTTCATAGGTCAGGCCGGGCCGGGCTTTCATTCTGTATTAACAGATTTTTCTAAGGCCCGAGCCCGAGCCCAGCCCAACCATCGGGCCTACAACTTAGGCCTGAGCCCGATCCTCATAAAAAGCCCGAAGCTCGGGCCTGGGACCGAGTCCGAAATTTAGCCCATACTGTTACTACTGCTGAATAGAGAGAGAGAGAGAGAGAGAAATTAAATTATAAAGAAAAGAATAAAAAATGTATATATTATATTATAATATATAAATATTATATTATATTTTATATAATATATAAAATACATATTATATATTTTATAAAATATATAATGCTGAGTCGAGCCGGGCTTTTTTGACAAATCCTGAGCCCGGCCCGAAACACAGTCGGGCTTACTATATTAGGCCCGAGGTCAGGCCCGCGGGCCTAATTACAAGACCAAGCCCGACTGGGGTGCGGGCCGGGCCATCAGGCTACCCGGCCCATGAACATGTCTAGTCACCGCCGATAATGGTGGTGTGACTGTGACGGTGGGCTTGAGCTTAGTCGTAGGTGATTGTCGGACTTGTTACTACCGTAACTATTACTACTAGATGGCTGGACCTGCTGCAAAATCAATGTTGGCCGCCGTAGATGAAGCTGATTGCCGTCGCCGATCATCGTGAATCATCGTCCTCGTTGTGTGTCGCCATCAGACGCCGTAGGTCGTGGTCGGTTGGGTGTGAGGGCTGAGTTCGTTTAACCCTAAGCATTCGTAATATTTGGGGTCAAGGATATAGGAGTCATTTTATTTTTTGTTTCTAAAATCAATGAAAATAAAAAATATAACCCGTGAACCACTGCCCTGGTTCAACGGTTTAGCGGTTCGACTGCTCGGATCAGCGGTTTTTTAACTTTTTCAACAGTTTTTAAGGAATTGCCAGTTTATAGTATAACCGAACCTAGGGAACTGACCGGTTATCAGTTTTTTCGATCCGACCGTCCGATCCGGTCCGGTTTTAAAACTTACCATAACTTTTCA
Organism: Nelumbo nucifera; assembly: GCF_000365185.1. The sequence continues at coordinate 915,979 of NW_010729113.1, read as the reverse complement.
ACATTTCTCTTAAACCCACCATAACTTTTCAAAATGTCTAAACCTCACGTGATATCACTAATTTGACATTAAACACACTAACGGTTGTTAATATATTACCATTTTACCCATCGTAGACTACTACAACTGTAGTTTATCCGAATCAAAGAACTTTCCTTGCTCAAGCGGTAATTACGTAGGTTAAGCAACGACCTCTCAGGGTCTGGGTGCAATGTAGATCCAGACACCATTGCTTATCCATCACTTTCCCCACAACCCACCACCACCACTACTATTGTTCCGCTGCTTTTTGCTTGCTCTCATTTGATTTCTAGGGGTTCTAGTTTCATGGGGGTGTTATTAATCTCAACACCATCACCGACGATGAGGAAGCCGCTTTGATAGTAGTGGTTGAGAGTGGACCTGCTTTGCTCTCGTCACCTTCATTGTCATCGGCGTCTTCCACGTCAACTTCATTATGTTCATCATCGTCAGCGGCAGGTGTCTATTTTGGAGCTATTGGAAAATGGGGTCACTGTAACTTTGGAGGATAAACTCTGAGGCGCGTATGAAGATACTGTCTTTAGAACGTTATTTGCCCCCACTCAATTTCACTGAGTTTGTTGTTGGGTATCAAGCAAATCTGTTCCCAGGATACAATAGAGCCTTGGGTAAGAACCTGTAACTAGCAAAGTTGAAGAATCTCCGGAGAAACCTTCTATAAGACTGTAGCAGACCAGACTGAGAGAGAGAGAGAGAAAGTGGATTTTGAAAATTTGTGTTTTTGAAGTCTGATTCATGCTCCTTAAATAGTTTATGAAGAAGTATGAAGAAAATGTAGGTGTTGGTTTAGAGAAGGCACCTTGAACAGTCACAATTTCAAACATTGTGACTATTTAAAAAGTACTTAACAGTTAGTGACTGTTTAAAAAGTAGTTAACAGTTGATCACACCCGATCAAATTGTGACCGTTGATCTCATCAACGGTCAGTATCGCACCAAAACCAAAGTCGTCGTTCGCGAGCCACGCGAAGTGCGCCTCTAAAGCACCTCATTGTGCTGCACATGCGTGTATGCGCGTTGTGTGGTATCAAACCCCCATACTTTCCTCTACTATTTCTAAGGAGTGTAAATTAGCTCCTATTAAAATACTGAAAACAAAACTTATAATTTTCCAATGTGGGACAAGTTCAAAACTGGGTTTTGTAAGAAAAAAGCTAAATTTTCAATCAAGTGTGCAGGTGCAATTTTTCATGTAATTGACCAATCAAACCCATTGGATTTAATCTTTTATGAGATTAAAATCCAACAATCCCCCACATTGATTAATCAATTATATAGTTCTCTCTCAATCCAAACTACTATGACATAGTTATGCATACAAAAAGTGTTTATCAACTTAAACCTTTTGTTAGTATAGATATCTCAAAGCCTTGTTAAAATTATTGGTGGTAAGACCTTAAACTAATTACTCTCAAGATAGATCGGAAACACCTTATACACACAAAAATATTCAGTCTCTGCAAGAATTTCAAGTTTTGCTTAGCATTGTTATGGCCATGTGCTTCTTTCCTAGTTTCATGAATAATCCCGAGAGCAAACCCAAACTTTCATGAGAAATGGCACCACCTCTATGTTCACATAGGTGAAGCTCCACTATGTGCTCTGTTATTTGACACATTTCAGAACTTCATTAAGAGTTTAACTCAACCTCTCATCATAACGAACAATATTGTTTATGTTGTGATGGGAAATTTCTCAATGTCAGCGCTAACAATCACATTGTGTAACTTGTTGTTACCTATTAAACCTAATATTGATGGTTTTTCAATTCAGGTTGGGTTACCATTATATGTGACTAAGTAAAGGGTTTTAATCTCATATCTTTGGTTGTCATTCTTACCAATTCTCTGGCCAATCCTTTGGTAAGAGGATCAACCAAATTTTTACTTGACTTAGTGATGACTCCATCTTGAATTAGTTGCCTAATAAATTCATGTCTCAGACTTATATGTCTGGACTTACCATTGTATGTACCACTGCAGGCTCTTGACAGAGTTGTCTCACTATCATAGTAAATGGAAATTGGAGGCATAAGACTAAGCCAAAGTTTTATATCCAATAATAAATTCCTAATCCATTTGGCATCTTTTCCAGTAGCCGCTAAGGCTATGAATTCGGATTCCATGGTCGAGTGAGATATACAAGTTTGTCTCTTGGATGCCCAAGAGATCGCACCCCCACCAAGGACGCAAATCCATCCAGGGGTGGACTTGTTATCTCCATTACCGATAATCCAACTTGCACCAGTGTACCATTCTAGTACAGTTGGATAATCACAGTAAAATAAGCTAAGTTTCAAGGTTCTCTTGAGATACTCAAGAACTCTCCCAAATGCAATATCAGGTATGGTACAGAGCATATCATACATCAAGCTTCCTACTGCACTAGCATACTTAAGTTGTGCAATTGCTCTACCAGTATTTTCTACTAGCTTTATACTAGAATCATATGGTGTGCTATATTCTTTAAACCCTAAATGCTTAAATTTCTCAAGTACTTTCTCAATATAATTTGATTGGCTTACTGCATAGCTGTTACTATGCTTTTTAACTTTTATTCCCAAGATGGTATCTACTCCTAAATCTTTCATCTTGAAGACAGAGGATAAGTAGTTTTTAGTTTTGTTTATGCCAACCATATTTGTACCCATAATAAGAATATCATCAACATAAAGACATACAATTACTCCATAATTTTTAGTGAATTTTGAGTAGATGCATTTATCAGCACTATTATGTTTAAAACCAAAAGCTAGAATGCAAGAATCAAATTTCTCATGCCACTCTTTAGGTGCTTGTTTTAATCCATATAGTGATTTAACCAGTTTACAAACTTTCTTCTCATTTCCAGGAAGAACAAATCATTCTGGTTGTTTCATATAAACCTCTTCATTTAAATCACTATTTAAGAAAGCAGTTTTAACATCCATTTGGTGAACAGATAAGTGATAAATGGATGCTAATGCTATGAGTGTTCTAATAGAAGTTGTTCAGCTACGGGTGCATAGGTGTCAAAGTAATCAATCCATTCCTTTTGACTAAATCCTTTGGCTACCAATCTAGCATTAAAAGTTTGGACAGTGTCATCAGTGTTGTATTTTCTTTTAAAGACCCATTTACATTTTATTGGTTTTGATCCTGGAGGCAGGTCTACTAATACCCATTTTATTGGTTTTAACAACATGCAGTTTATCATTTTTATAAGTGTTATATTTTCCTTTCGGCCAGGCCATTCTGTTGAGGGGTATAGGGAGCAGAACACTGATGTATTATTCCAAATTCTTCACAGAAAGAATTAAACTCATTTTTAAAGTATTCARCAYCCCTATCRCTTCTAAGGATTTTAATTTTCTTTTCTAGTCGATTTTCAACTTTAGTCTTATATAGTTTAAACATGTCAAAGGCTTTATCCTTAGTTCTCATAAAGTACACATAAGTGTACATAGAAAAGTCATCTATAAATGTTATGAAGTATCTTTTATCTCCTCTAGTTAATACACCATTGAGTTCACAGATGTTAGAATGAATTAGTTCTAGAAGTTGAAAATTTCTCTCAACACTAGGGAAATGTTTCATAGCCTTTTTAGATTTTACACGTATCTCACATTTTTCAGTTGATTCATTACTATAACCAATTATACCAAGTTTGCTCATGTTCTTTATGGATTTAAAATTCAAGTGTGCTAATCTATCATGCCATTAAGAGAAAGAATCAACAATATAAGCAGAAATGTTTCCTTAATTAATACTCAATTTGAACATACCATTACAACCATATATCTTCCCAACAAACATCCCATTCTTGGATTGGATAAGTTTATTGGATTCAAAGACAACTTTGAATCCCCTCTTACAAACAAGATTTACTGAGACCAAGTTCTTTATAATGTCAAGAACATGGAGAACATTCTAGAGAGTCAGTGTCTTTTTGGAGGTGAAGTTCAACTCTACGCTGCCTCTTCCAGCAATTTTGGCACATGTTTGGTTTCCCATCTGTACCTCTTGGCCATCAGTCACTTCTTCATATGTATTGAACAAGGACTTGTCTTTGCAAACATGGACTGTGGTGCACGAATCAAACCACCATCCAGAAAGACGATTCTGCCATGTTAGATTCAGTAATCATGGCCACTGGATTGTCTTCTACCATGTTTGCAAGCTTGGTTCCGCCTTTCCGATGTCGGCAGACTCGAGCATAATGCCCATTCTTTCCACAAACATAACAGAATCCTTTCTTATTGTTTCTCTTCTTGAAGTTCTCATCCTTCTTCTTTACTTGTAATATAGGGTTGGTCTTCTTTGATCCGTTTTCCACAAAATTGACCTTAGAGTTCAGCATACCGGTCAGGGCCTTATCCCTACTGTCTCTAATCCGAGACTCTTCTTCAATACGAAGGTGTTGCTGAATTTGCTCCAAGGTAAGTTTTTTAGCCTTGTGTAGAAGCTTCTTTCTGCAATGCTTCCAAGAGGGTGGAAGTTTGGCAATGATTGCTCCCACTTGGAAAGATTCAGGAAGGGTGATGTCAAGGGATCAAATTTTGTTGACTATCACCTGTAGTTCATGAACTTGCTCCAGTATGGGTTTATGGTCGTTCATTGTGAAGTCAAAGTATTCTGTAATAAGATACTTACTCGTACCTGCTTCTTGCACCTTGTATTTGAATTCCAGGGCCTTCCAGATTTCTTTTGGAGATGTAAGTTCCTTGTAGAAGTTGTAGAGCTGGTCTGATAAGGCATTCAGTATGTGTCCTTGGTAGAGAAGTGGGTCTTCTTCTCATTTTGCTCTTTCCTTCTTTAGTTTTTCTGAGTCTTTGCCAATGGGTTCAGGAAGTGATTGCAGATTCGGGTCCAGCAGATAGTATAGTTTTAGTGTGGTTAGAAAGAAGATCATCTTGTCTTGCCATCGGCTGAAGTTTGCTCCATCGAACTGGTCTAGTTGAACAAGATCTTGGTTCATCATCTTGATCGAAGTCATGCTTACTTCCGCCTTCATTGTAGAATAACGTTCTAAAATTGTTGGAAAATGGGGTCACTATAACTTTGGATGAGAAGCTCTGAGGCGCGTCTGAAGACACTGTCTTTAGAACGTTATTTGCCCCCACTCAGTTTCACTGAATTTGCTGTTGGGTTACAGGCAAATCCGTTCCCATGATACAATAGAGCCTTGGGCGAGAATCTGCAACCAGCAAAGTTGAAGAATCTCCGGATAAACCTTATGTGATACTGTAGCAGACCGGACTGAGAGAGAGAGAGAGAGAGAGAGAGAAAGTGGATTTTGAAAATGTGTGTTTTTGAAGTCTGATTCATGCTCCTTAAATAGTTTATGAAGAGGTATGAACAAAAGGTAGGTGCTGGTTCAGAGAAGGCACCTTGAACAGTTACAATTTCAAACATTGTGATATGAGCACAGGTCTCCTTGCTTCCTAAAACTGAGATTGAGAAGAAACTGTTGAGAGGAGATATGGAAGTTGATGGTGAAGACAAAGAAATTGAAGGTTCGGCCTAGCTGACAACGCCTCACATGTTCTGCAAAACCCTCACTGCTTCTGATATGAGCACTAATTGAGGGTTCTCCATTCCTCGACAAGCTACCGAAGACTACTTCCCCCTCTAGATTATAAGCAACAAAGGCCATCCCAATAGCTTCTAGCAAAAGATTTACATGGTCTAGAGTGGAAGTTTTGGCACATCTACAGGCGTCAGCCACGGAGACATTTACTTATAATTGGATGGAGTGCATTTGTCAATAAGAAGAAGCTACTCTTTAGGGAATTGAGATTGGGAATCCGGAGAGTTGCTCAAGTGAAAGGTGGTATTCCTTTTGCAGTTCTCTGTAACCAGATCATGAATGGGGGACTCTTACGGTTGTGGCCAGTGCTATGTCCACAAAGAGTGTATTCAACATTTATTATAACCCAAGGAAAAGCCAGCCTGAGTTCATAGTTCCTTTCCGTAAATATCAAAAAAGCCTTAATCAACCATTTTCTATTGGAAAGAAGTTAAAAATGAGGTTTGAAACTGAAGATATTGGTCTGGTAAAATGATATGGATCCTATTAGATGGCCTTGCTCAAAATGGAGATGCCTATTGGTGAGGTGGGATTATGATCTTGAGACAAATCGGCATAATAGGGTTTCTCCATGGAAGATTGAGCCATTGGGTCTACTTTCAATTTGTAGCAGTTTGTTTGCACTTAGTTAAAAAAAAGGGTAAATTTCTTAAACTACCCTTATGGTTTAGTTAATTGACTAAGTGTACCCTTACTGTTTGAAAATTGACTAACACTACCCTTACTATTTCTAACAATTGACTAACTCTACCCTTGTTTTAAGGTCCATTAACAGAAAGGCAAAAAGACTATTTCACCTTTTATTCGTCTTCAAATTTTCAAAATAAAACAGAAAAGGGGAAAGAAATCTTGTCTTTTTTGATGATTTCTTTAGCATTCGAACAGAAAAATTGATGAGGTCTTAGTATTCGTGACAAAAAAACCTAGAAAATAGAGCAAAAGAATTTTGGAATTTTTGTTCATGTGTTCGGTTTAAAATCTAAGGTAGAAGTTTGATTCTTGAAAATTTTGGTCACATGATTTTAAATAGAGAGCAGAAACCTTGAAATCTTTGTCGTTGTAATAGGAAAAATTGGATTAACACTACGTCGGCAGTTGGGCTGCAGAAAATAGGGATTTTGATCTTCCATCACGAGTAGGAAAGAAGAATAAATAAGCTTAGAGATCAAAGTTTATTAGTGGTTGAAGTGGGTGAGTTGGAGAGATGGGATCATTCAAGGGTCACATTTTGCCAGGGACGTTGTTTCTTCTGGTTGGGATCTGGCACATATGGAGCTCGATGGTGAGGTATGTAAAGAACCCAAAAGGGTTCAAGGTTAGGGTTTGGAACCCTGTACCAAGATTCGACGGGAGGCTCAAGTACACGGAGCTTTATGTGGTTGAAATTGGAGCTTTCATTGACATGTGCATCAAGCTCCTATACTCGACCCACCTCAAGTTCTTCATTAATGGCGTCCTGAGAGAGACAGAGGCAGAGGTGAAGATACAACTGCACACTGCGGCGAACCAGCGGCACCCCCTTCTTACTCCGGCAGTGGCGATGAGCCCTCTTCGAACGAAAACAGAGAGACAGTGGGGAGAGAGAGATGAGAGGTTGAGAATGGAGAGAGAGACCAGAGAGAGACAGAAGCAGAGGTGAAGACGCAACTGCACACTGTGGCAAACTAGTGGCACCCCCTTCTCGCTTCGGCGGCGGCGATGAGCCCTCTTTGAACGAAAACAGAGGGGCAGAGGGGAGAGAGAGACGAAAGGTTGAGAATGGAGAGAGAGAGAGAGAGACCAGAGAGAGAAGAGGTGGAGATGAAGACACAACTGCACACAGCGGCAAACCAGCGGCACACCCTTCTCGCTTTGGCGACGGTGATGAACCCTCTTCAAACGAAAACAGAAGGGCAAAGGGGAGAGAGAAATGAGATGTTGAGAATGGAGAGAGAGACTAGAGAGAGATAGAGGCAAAGGGGGAGGTCTTACAAGAGAGAGGGTGGGGGCTCAGGGTAAGAGGGCAATATTGGGTTTTAAAAAAATTGTATAGGTCACGTGGGATCACATGTGCATAGATTGTGATAGAGCATTAATGGACGTTAATAATAGGGGTAGAGTTAGTCAATTGTCAAAAACAGTAAGGGTAGTGTTAGTCAATTTTCAAACAGTAAGGGTACACTTAGTCAATTAACTAAACCATAAGGGTAGTTTAAGAAATTTACCCTTAAAAAAAAGCGAGGATGACTTTGCCTTAATCCAAAATAGATTTTCCAATTCCTATTGTAACATGATTTTTAGACTTTGGGGAATCCTTAAGGCTCCAAAAGGTCTTGCAAGGTCAAGAAATTCTTGTTCTTTGAAGAAAAAACACTGAAATCCTTCGCTAGGATATATTACCAGAGCTATTGAGATTCAACATCTGATTGATAGTGACAATTTCAGACGCCTGTTGGAGAGAGAGAGAAGCTACCCAAAATGAACCATTCTTTCTCTAATTCGCCAGTTAGGGGTAATTTGATCATGAGAATTGTATTATGCTGATGTAGACAATTTCTATTAGTGAATATTAATAGTGCTTTAACGGAAGGTGAGCTTTGGAAAATAAAAAGTCACTAACATGGTGAGTTTTGTCAGTGAGTTTTAGACATATTTGAAAAGTTATGGTGAGCTTAAGAGAAATACTGAAAAGGTCATGGTGAGTTTTAAACAATTACCCAAATAATTATATATGATATATGATATTCAGATTTAATTTTTTATAACGATTATAGAATCCAACGCAAATACTATTTGATATACATGATTAGATAGATGTGTAGATATTTGTTAGAGATTATTTGGAGTGATAGAGAGAAGTGACTTAACTGCTATCAACTCACCATTAGTAGAGAGAAAAATTATTCTGGTTTTCCATTCATAAATCAGCTTTGATAAGCAACCTTAGTAGCAACTCCTCAACCCATTTTTGGGAGGGCTTGGATTTCAGTTAGAAATGTTTGATTGAAAATCCCAAAAACCCTTATACGCTCTATTTTAACTGAAACTAATTTTAATAGCTTATTCAGAGCAGCTTCTCTACTCAATGAAAGCTGAAGCCCTTCCCTCTAATCAATCAAAACTGATGAGGGGTGATTTGGCCTGACCTAGTAAGTAAAGGTCACGTGGACACGACCTACCAGCAGGATGACAACTTGATAAGGGGAGCCTAGTCAGCAGTTCGGGAGCTTGGGTGTTCGGGCACCTTGGCATAGAGCCACCTCAGCACCATAGCTAGTTCGACACCCAAGTACCGAAGTGACACGTAATCAACTCCAGAAGCTTCTTAGCGGACTTCGAATCTCTTGAGATCATGCCGCATAACGACAAGTTTTATCTTCTCCCTGCTCGAATCGGATGGTAACGATAGGCTTCATTGACTGATACGTTACTCTCCTTCTAAAGCGGAAACAGATCTCATCTGCACGAGTCGAGGATCCTGGAGTTGTTTCGTGAGACCCACGATAACTTAACTATATAAGGGCATCAACCCCTCCAAGACCCAGGTACACACGATTTAGTACATTCTATCTTTCCTTGTTCTCAAACTCTCAACTCGCATATATTATTATTGACTTAACCAACGTGGTTCTCTAATACCTCCCTTTCCTTGTAATTCAAACAACCTACTCGGCAACAGGCATCCGAACTGCCCTATAACTAGAAGCATCCAGGTCGCATACCATCAAAAACAACTGCTGATATAGTGATATTTGCATTTTCTCTTTATTGTTTTCGTTCATAAATAAATAACTCATCAATAATTTATGGTTTGAAAAATAAAATTAATTTAATTTCTATTCAACTTCGCTATTTCTAAGGCCCATCTCTCCAATTCACATCGCAATTCCGTTTCTCTCTAGAAGTGCATAGTTTCCTACTCTCTCCCCCTCTTGCGTATTCGAAGCTCAGCTAGTTTCTTCCTATGAAACTTGTAATTCCCACGGGATACTGCACTAAAGCTCGGTCCCTCGGTCTCTTCCCGGCGATCAAACCCGTGGGACCGAGATACAGGTGGGCCCGCATGGAGTCCACCAACCGTCAACAGTGGCGAAAGGACAAGGGAAAGATGGTTGTCATCATGGGCGTAACCGGTTCGGGCAAATCTCGCCTCTCCATCGACCTTGCTACTCGATTCCCCGCCGAGGTCATCAACTCCGACAAAATGCAAGTCTACAAAGGTCTCGACATTACCACCAACAAGATGCCAATGCACGAGCGTCTCGGCGTTCCCCACCACCTCCTCGGGGTGGTCGACTCGTCCTATGGGGAGTTCTCGCCTTCCGACTATCGCCTATTCGGCGCCTCTGTCATATCTTCTATCTGTGCTCGCCGCCGATTACCCCTAGTTGTGGGTGGCTCGAATTCGTTCATTTACGCACTACTCTCGGATCGATTCAATCCAGATTCAGATGGATTAAACTCGGTCTCCGCCGATTTACGTTACAACTGCTGCTTTCTTTGGGTGGATGTGTCATTAACAGTTCTATACGAGTACCTGTCCCAGCGGGTGGACGACATGCTCGCCGCAGGTATGGTTGAGGAGTTAGCCGAGTTTTACGATCCGGAGGCGGAGTCAGACCCAAAGCGCGACCAGGTGGGGATAAGGAAGGCAATCGGCGTACCGGAGTTCGACAGATATTTTCGGAAGTTCCCGCCGGGAGGACATTTTAGAAGCACGGACATCGAGAGAGATGGGGCTAGGCGGGAGCTTTTCGAGGAGGCGGTAAAAGCAATCAAGGACAACACAAATCAGCTAGCGAAGAGACAGTTGAAAAAGATCATGCGGCTGAGATCGGCCGGGTGGGACTTACGGCGGTTAGACGCCACGGAGGCGTTCCGGGCGGTATTAGCGTCAGATACCGGCAAGTCGTCAGAAATTTGGGAGGAGGAGTTATTGGGACCGAGCGTGAAGATCGTGAATCGCTTCTTGGAGGAGTAGTTTTCCTTCCCCAACTTCTTCCCCACTCTTCAAACTTGATTTCTTGCGCTTCCTTTCTCTCTCCACCCTAACCCAACCCACTATTTTTTCATTTTTCGTTTTTTTCTTTTGTTAATTTTCATCCTACTCAGCTGTCAGAATCATCAGCCCTTTCCTCCTGAGTCCTGGCCGCCACACCACCCCAAAAGCCACTTGGCCCTCCCAAATGGGAGTCCGGATCTGCTCCTCACAATGGGGCGCCTCAGACCGTCCTCACATCGGCTGGTTGAGCCACGCGTCCTGGGTTCGTGTGAGAGCAAAACACGAGCGGAGGGTTGCATTTGGCGCCCAAAACATTCATACCCTTCTTCGTCTAAAGCTTCGATGTTCAAATAGTACTTTAATCCCGACATCATTTGTCTCTCTTCTCATAACCTCTCTAAGAACACTAGATAGACATTGTCTCTGATTCGCTCTTCTTTTTTTGACTTCTGTTAAATTCCTTCACATCTTAGATTTCAATTCTTCCTCCAACCTTTCTTTCAAACCCAATAGCTACCGTCAAAAACAACACAAACCCACAAACAACAACGCCTACAACAAAGCTGGAAGGTCTTTACATCCACGGTGCCAACATGACTGAGAGAAATAGCTTAATAATCGAGAGAAAAAGCAATACGGAAGAGAAGACACTGTATTGGGTTAAGTGGGTTGCCTGAAATCTCAATTCTTATATGAATGTGTGCTTTGGTGTGGCTACATAGAAGTGCAACAGGATAGGTGTGCTGCGTCTTTGAAAGGTGATGGGTAATAAAGTTTCTACTTCTTAATATCAGGACTAAAGTCCTCCCTCCCTCCGTCCGTCCCTCCACTGGTTGCAATCATATTTTCGGCGGTCATTTGCGAGATGAGATTCTGGAAATAGTAGTCAATGGGAGTACTCTATAGTTGAAAAAGAGAAAAACAAAAAACCCCAACGTGAGAGAGATTTCTCAACTGCCTTTTATTCTTAGGATTTTGGGAGAGATTTACGTAGATTTGATTCGTCGGTGTCTATTCTCGCCGGTGAGACTAATTCCTGCCGGAGAGATGAGAGGTTTGGGTCATGACCTGAAGAAAAAAAGGGTTTGAATCCTTCGTGAAGAGAAAAGAACAGGGGTGAGAGATTTGGACAGGTAAAAAAAGAAAATAAAAAACAGAACCGCACGAGTCTCGTCTCATTGGTGACCGCCGGAGATGTGATTGCAACCGGTGGAGGGAGGGACGAGGGCTTTCAGTCTTTACCTGAACAGAGCAGATGCGAGATGCGGGGGTGAATGTGATTGCTACAGTTAATGACGCATGCTCCCCCCTCCGCTCGTGTTTTGCTCCCACACGACCCCGGAGATGCGTGGCGCAACCAACTCTTGTGAGGACGGTTTGAGGCGCTCCGTTGTGAGGAGCAGATCCAGACTTTCCAAATGGACCTTTGGCTTCGGTCCAGTTTAGATCCGGTTCAATCCGCATGCCAAAACCAAACCAGATAATTTCCTTTAGGCTGCGTTTGTTTGCGATACAAATGCTGAACGGGGGTATTTATGCACCTGGAGCATTTGTTTTAAATGTAAAAAAGTATTATCAAAGTAAAATTGCATTTTCTGACATTTTTGTAAAAGACCATTATTGTACCTATTTTTTGGATACAAATTTATATTTATTTGATAATTAATTTTTTGATTAAAGTTGAAATATTAAAGAATAAGATAGTTGGAACAGTTAATGATAAACTCACATCTTTACACCCATTTTAAACAAACAACATGAATGCAAAAACAATTTAAAATATGAATCGTATTTATATTCATGAACCAAAAAATGGATAAATATATAATGTACATGTTTACATTTGCATTGCAACCAAACGCAGCCTATGGGTCTAGATTTGGATGTGAGTGGAGCTGTGGAATGGTGTTACTTACAGCTAAGCAATGGTACCGGAAAATGAGGGGAGCGAAACGGTGTCAGTATGTAGCAAGTGTTGGCTTGGAATAGAAGGTGTCCAAAAGTGGCCTTTTTGTGATTTAGTTCTTTTTTGTAGAGGCGAATTTCGAGGATCATAACATCCTGACGCCGGTTCAGCGCTGAAGATGTCAGTGGGAGTGGGACCACATACTGGATGTCAGACTCAGACACACAGAAAGAGAGAGAGTGTGTGAAGAGATCGTTGGTTAGTACAGTTGGAATCATTGCATTTATTATGTAGAAAAGAAAACAGAAGAAATAGACTTGATTGGGCTGGGCTTTTATACGAGGGATGGAGACGTATGGGAGATGTGATGGGCCTCTTCTTCAACTCGTAAAAGCTTACCCTTCGTACAGATGACGAGTGCTTCTTCGTTTGGGGATGGAGACAGCACGAAGGAAGGAGTAGAGAAGAGAAGAGAAGAGATGCTGTTTCTTGATTGTTGTTTATTCCAGGCTTGCCGACGACGTCCAGTTAATTAAACAGCTTGAATTGGTATGGATGTCCTGGATATGATTTAATGGCCTTCAGAGTTCAAATTCTGAAAATTTGCAGACATGCTACCTGGTATAATCAATCTTCAATTTCCCCACCACAACTAAAGATTACAATCCAATGAATTAATCCTTTCTTTTCAAATCTCATTTATTCCCATATGAGCCAATTCCACCAGAAGAAAATAAATAAATAAATCTTTTTATTTGGTTGGAAACAATTTGATTAAAGGGAGAATGACTGATACCCCCTGTATCAAAATTTGTAAGTTTAATGTACGGTTGGGATAGGTGCCAGATGGGAATTGATACTAATTTACGGGCCAGCATTGATACATAAGAGTGTATAGAATCGGTCCATTTGATGTAAATCAGAAATCTGCATTGGATAAATCCATACTTTTCCGTTGATTTAAATGGGTACCAGAAGCTAAATTTAAATATTTAATTCTCTCTCCCTCTCTATCTGATTGGTACCTGGCAAGTGGCAGCATCATTCAAATGGCAGGTATGAGAAAGTTGGTGAGGCACTGTTTATTTCAGAATCAAACTGTACATATGGCAGGCACTAGAAATGCCTAAGCTTGTTCATTTGTTTGAGACTGACTGCATTGAGTTTGTGGGTATGGATTAGATAAGCCACAAGTTTATATTAAAATTTTGACCTAATTCTATTCTAATCCCTTATATGTTCTGAACTTCTGATAGCTACAGCCTACAGCTCATAAATATATCATGTCTTCATCTTGTAAAATGAAAACTACTCATTGTATGTATTCTCATTTATGATTCTATAAACAATACAACAGTCCAATTGGTGCCAGCTAGCTTTGGGGAATTGAAGATGGATTACAACATTCAATGGTTGTAATGGAGACTTCTGATCAAATTCTGCCATCAGCAAGATTGGAGAGTTTCAGGGTGGTAGAGGATTGTCACATTGTATGACCCATTTGCCTAGCCAAAAAGATATATACTGCAATCCTTCTCAAATGTTACAACGCAAAAGAGTTGATTCAATAATGAATAATCAATTCAATTAATTTCAAAAAATGGTACCAAAAACACGGTATATACAAGACATTAAGCTCAAGCCCATATTTTCTCTTTTAGCATAAACTAGCTCTTATTAACCCCCTCCCTTCTCTCTCTCTCTATCAATCTTTCTCAATGTGAAACTGTGAATCCTCTGTAGCTATTAGGCCACTGATCCTCAAATTTTTTACCTCTTGGGTATGCTGGTCCAATGTAAAGTGTAAGCAGATAGTAAATAAAGGTCTTTGCTCAATGTTGATCCCAGCCATATGAGGTCTTGGGAGGGGTAGATATATATTGGGTACGTATATGGTCCTGACCTTTGGCATTTGTATGCACAAAGAAACTGCGCCTATAAATTTGAACCCATGTTCTCATGCTTTTCAAGCCATGGTTTTACTCGTTAGGTTGTGTTTGGTTGCAATGCAAATAAATTTATACTGCTGCAAAATTATGGCAGTGTAAATGATTTGAGTGTAAATTCTGACCTATTTTTGTTTCAAAGTTTAATTTATTTTGTTTGATTATAGTACAAATGAAGTAAATTAAGATATGGAACAGAATAAAGTAAAACCCAAAACAAAATTAAATAAGAATTTACATATTTTTTCATTTATATTCTCATACATTTGTACTAATGCAAATAAATTTGTACTGCAACCAAACACAGCCATAATATTTTGTGATTTCATTTGCTAAAATGCATGCAATGCATAAAAGTTAAATATGCATTTTCTCAAACATTTGATTTGAATTGTTCAATTTACACTGCCTCTTAATAATCACAAAAGCTTATTTACACATGAGCATGGTACGTGGATGTTTGATTGCAAATTGAGGAAAGCTCATTTGCACATGAGCATGTGCTTGCTGAATCATCATTCAAAGGGAGCCACTGCAAGTAAGAATTGGCTGGGACCAACCACCCCTTCTGAAGGCAAATAGAGAGATGACGTGGTCAACATCCAGAATTCCAGACCATTATAGCCCATGTGTTAAAACTCTGCAAGTCCACATCAGCTTCATTCTTCATTTGGAAGTCTAGAAAACACTTTTAAGAGCTGCTTTTGACTTTGTGCACATGGTGGAGTCTATGGAGCTTTTGGGGTAAATCAATGCAGCTAATTAATACCATAGTAATATGCCATGCACATGTTATATAAGACAGTCATTTCCAAACTGTTTAGACTTGGGGTAGGGTTGATTTGAAGCATTATCCATTTTTAGTTGTGTTTGCCAATTCAAACACATAATTACTTCTTTGGAAAATAGAGCCGCTTTTGTTTTATTTGTTTATTTATTTTTTCTCTCCAAAAGTGTAAGCAACCAAAACCTCCTTTTGGCTGTTGCTTTTAGCGGAAAATAAGATTTAAGAACATTGGGCACAAATTCAAACTTTAAGATTCCTTAATTATAACTATCTAAACAATAAACATACACTTGTAATCCTTCTAATAAATTGCTTGAATATGACTAAGTCCTCATGTCGTCATTGGTTATGTTCAAAAGCTACTTTTTACATTAAAAGAAAACACCAGAATTTTTACTTTTTAACAAGTTGTCATTGGGATTTACACTAGCTAGATAAACCATGAAAATAGTTGAAGCAATGTAAATCAAAATCCATTGAAGAAGATGCTGTTTGTTGTTCATGCCTCATGGGCCAAGCCTAGTAGTACTCTCGCCCAAAACCCATCTTTTCCTTCCTCTTAAGTAGAGACAACGGAGTTGGACTGGGTTACTAATAATAATATCAGAGCAGAACAGGGTGGTTCAGTTTTATTAGTTAAAAACTTGAGTTTCTAAGGCAAAACAGGTCATGGGTCATGGCCTAAAATTTAGGCCCATTACCCTACCAGCCAATGCGAATGTCTACTTTTATAAGAGAGCCTGACTGAAGCAGCCGAAGGCAAGCCCCCAGGCCCAGGAGCACGCGGCGCTTGGGGGTACGCACCTGTCTAGCATTTGCGACACCAAATGTCCTTGACAGTATGACAAATTGAACACTTTAAGCCTTACATTACTTACATGTCCTTCATGCATGAATGTGGGTATGTTGGGTTTAGTGAGGCTGCTCCAGGAATGTTTAATTCTTAGAAAAAAAAAAAAATGAAGAACTCTGTGAATCATGATGGACGCATGAGATGAGAGAGATCCAAGAAGGCCTGACTGAAAGACAACAGCATCGAGAAGGGACTCGGCTGGGTATCCACTCTCCACTCTCCACACATACTTTAATACCAACCCCCAACTTCTTAATAATCAAGTCTTTGTGTCCTAATAAAGGTGAGTGGGTGTGTGTGTGTACAGAGTCAGAGTCTCTGTCTTCCATGCGCGTGCGGCTCCTACGCATGATCCTATACTAGTTTATTTTATGCATTTAAACAAACACATTGGGTAGATACACAGTCTTGAACAGTTGCAGACGTGAAGCTGGAGGTACTTAGAGTGGAACAACTAGTGGACAAGGGAGAATACTCCTGTTTTGTTTATTGATTTCCTATTTCTTAATATGCAAGGGTTGAGAGGCCTGAGGCCCCCACTTCAGGAACTGGACCCCCATTACTCCATTTGATTTGATGATTCCGAAGCGTTTGGTCAAACAATCTGACCATGGCAGCTCGAATTCAGGGACGACTAATGGTTTGCAACTTTGAGTAGAATGACTGAGAAGCTGGGCTTGCCGCTTGCATCCCCCCAACTTGTACAGATTTCGATTCTCGAGGGGCTTGGAATTCAATTGCTAAGCAAACTAGCAATGGCTCCCACGTTCAAGCAAGCGCAGCCAGCCTCACCCTACAGGATTTTATGAGGTTCATGCACTGGTTCCTGGTTTGGGCCTCTAAAGCCCATTATGTTGTTGAAAATTGAAATCAATTCAAATATCTATTTCTTTTGAATTTCAGATGATTAATGCTGTTAGTCCATGTCTACCTGGGAATGTTGCAGAGATGATTACACTGTGTGACGCTTTACAGCCTATTGATATTAATCATTCAATCACGTTGAGTTGTGAATGAACGCATGGAATTGGCCTCTCGAGTGGGACTTTGATGGTGGGTGGGTGCTAGTCTACTCCGTTTGTAGTAGTTATAGTACTACGGACTGTCTTGGGTAATGGGCTGCAGATGCAGAACCTATCTATAGCTTTTACTTGGGAGCACTTGAACATGTTCTGGATCAACAAAAGTTAAATCAAGGCCCATGGTATGGTAGTTCAACTCAACTTTTCACAACAGGCCCATGGGTCGACTAGCAATTGGAGAGGTGTATAAATTTTCTTTGACCTTCAAAAAGTTTAATAGCATTCACGTACTACTCATTAGCTTGTTTTAAATCTTTTCTTCATCTTATAATCTCCCATTTGATTTCCAGAGCAAAGAGAGTATGTATGGGTCTCATACAATCCTAGAAGCCAACTTCTCTGCTGATTGGCTTGCCAATGTGAGGATTAGATCTTGAGATACTTCCTTTGGTCCAGCTTCAATCCCCGTCCTCTTGATAAGTTGTTGGTTTAGATGATAGTCTAGCCATTTGTTTTTTCCGGCCCTGTTAGTTCCCTCTTATTGTACCAAAAAAATAGATAGAGAGAGAGAGAGAATATGAGAGAGTACATGGGTCAGAATTTGCCTCAAAGAAAACCTTAACTAGGGACTAATAGGATACAACACTAAATAGATCTGTCATCTGCGGAGGATTGAACAACATTACTTAAACACAACCCAAGACAGTAACAAACATTGTCGTAGTTTTTTCTTTTTTTTTTTTTTTTATGGGCCATTTCTTAATATATAAAATAGGCTTGTCCCATGTCTCAAAATGTGAGATTATCATATAGTCTAGGCTTTCCCCTAGCTAGGTGTGCAGGTCGAGCCAGTTAGGTCAGGTTGAGGTCACTCTAACAACTCGAGGGATGCGAACTTTTCGGCTTGTCCCAACGTTTCTATTTTCTGTTTTCCAAAACTCAATGGTGAGTTTAAGATTAATGCATTTTAGCATTGGTATATTATATGTAAAAGGACTTAATTATCATGGTTTTGAAAATTTTTTACTTTAAACTTGTTGAACGTCTATATATACACACATACATTTATGAATGTATGCATAAATAAACGTTTGTTATAATATTTATAAAGTTAAATCTGATTTGGGTTTGTTTGTATTATTTCATTGGGTCGGTTTTAAGCTTGTCTATCCCGTAAAAGTGGCCTAATTCCGAAACACTCCTTATTTGAGGTTTTAGAGAACTACCGATAGGATATGATATGATACATACATTCCATATGAATGCATAGCATTGAAATTTTAAACCTTAGGTGGAACGAATCAGCTAACATACTAACTGAGTCATCCCTCAATTAGCGATGTAAATGTTTATGTATAGGGATGTGTTTTATTAAGAATATATTATAGCGATTTGTTGGAATGGTCGGTTATTTATGCTTCATTTAACTTTGACACTAGAGAGCGAGGAGCAAAGTGATGAAAAAGTCTAATATTTTATATAGGGTTTTTAAAATCAAATTGGACAATAAACTGTTTAGGGTCCGGTTTTTAGGTCGAACAGTCTAATCGTTTGAATCGAATAGATAGCCTATTTTGACTAAAAAATTAAAAGAATAATAAAAAACAACCAAAAACCGTTTAATAGTTCAAACAGTTTGAATGTCTAAATCAGTGGTTTGCTGACCAAATTAATACGATTCTAAAGTAAAATGGAATCAGTCAGATTTTTCCAGTTCTTGATTTTTTCTGGTCCGACCGTCCAGTCCAATCCAATTTTAAAAACCATGATTTTGTATATGCAACAGCTAATAAACAACCCCAACTACGTGATTATGCCCAATTAATTTGTTTGGAGGATATGTTTCAGCTGCTTGTTTTGCCTTGTATTGATAATTTCATAGAGCTTGGTCAAAGTTCAAGCTGCTCTTCGTCAAGTCTAAAAACTGGACATACGAAATTAATTAATAAGATTCAATAATCAGTGCCTGAGCCTTGAAAGAAATAGAAAATGGTCAAGCCCAATCTTCTTGTCTTCTTGAGCCAGGTGGTGGTCAAGCCCAACGTTCTTGAACCAGGTGGTGGTCAAGCCCAACCTTCTTGAACCAGGTTATGCAATTCTGGGTCAGGCGGGAAATCAGAGGAAGCGTAACGAGGAATTCTAATAAAGGTGTTTATGCATGCAACACTCGGCAGCTTTACCCAAATATAAAGCAGAGTTGGACATAAATTTTCAGAACTCAGAAGTCTCAAGGAACTTATACAAGGTAAAACTTTAAGCTGTTAGTTGAGGCTCCTAAACCGAGCCCAGATCCCCTGCCAAAAAAACTCTTGTTTATATTACATCTAGCTATCTTAAATTCATGGGAAGATGTTATTAATGTGGGACTGGACTTTCATACTGTTTTTTTATAGTGTGTTTTGTTTGCAAGGAATCTATTTTGCATAAGGTTTTTAAAACTGACCCGGAGAATGAACCGATCAAGGGTCTAGTTCTTGGATTGAATGGTCTGACCGTTCTAATTGATTGGGTCAGAAATTTGCTGACCAAAATCAATAGTTTTGGGGAAAAACGGAACCGGTCACCTGACCAGTTCCCAGTTTTTCTGGTCCGACCATTCGGTCTGGTCCAGTTTTGAAAACTATGGTTTTGCATGAATAGGATTTTATTCTTTAAAATGCCCTCTCATGTACACCAATACCTTGTACAGAAATTTAATTAATTATAATGGGACAAAGGATACACTAGACTAGTGGCATCAATTGGATTGGATTTGGTCCAATCTGATATAGTCCAATGTGAGTCCATTATTAACGAATGAGGTCAAATTCAATGTCTGGACCGTCCAATCTGTTCAAATTCATTTTGATTTAGATTGGTTTCAACCTAAACCCGGTCCATTTATACCTATATTGTTATCTTATATCAATAGATTAGATATTGGCTAATCGAACACAATCCAATGTAAATTTATTACGGACAGACCAGGTCCAATCCAATCTAATAAATATTTTGGACCGGATTGGTCCAATCCAATATGTCTTGTTGGTCCGTCCAATCTGTCCAAAATGATTTTGAACTGAACGGTCCCATCCAAAATCGGTCCATTGACACCCTTACACTAGACCATTTTGTCTAATACCATCTCAATAAACTATTCAACCTAAAATCTTAAGTTGTTAGTGAGGGCAATTCTTCGAAGGCTCAAAATGTTATAAAAAAGTTTTTTTTTTTTTTTGCCTTTGATATTCAAGATGACAGGGAATACTAACACCCCAGAAAAGAGTAGACATTATAAGCCCACATTAAGGGGCATTGTTTTTGAACCGCTATAGACCCGGATGGTTGGACTGTTCGTCCCATAAACCGTCTAGGCAATCGGTTTCGTTTTATCCTAAACCCGATTCTTGGCCAAAAACCGTTGAATTGATCAGGAACCCACTGATCCAGGTGGTCGAACTGCCAATCCATTTGAGTCGTTCAACGATTTTTGACCATTTTTATTTTTTAACTTGGAACACTGTCTGTTTGAACTGGATGGTTGAACCATGAATACAGACACTGGTGGCCAGAATGGTTCTGATTCCATGTCGATTTTCAAAACCTTGTTAAGGGGGTATAAGGACTCATAAGAAGTAAAAATAAAAGGCCTGATTCAATAAGCATGAGAGGGGTCAGAACCATGGTTTTAAAAAATGACTTGGAAATGGAATCATTCTGGCCACCGGTTTGGGTCGACGGTTTGATTGTCCATTTTGAACGGATGGCCCGTTTTGACAAAAAAAAAATAAAAATAATTAAAAATAAAAAACAGTCAAAAACTGTTGAATGGGTCAACAGTTCAATTACCTGAATCAACGAATCATTGACTGATCTAACGGTTTTTGGACAGAAACCAGATTTGAGATAAAATGAAACCGATTGCCTGAACAATTCCCGGCCGAACGATCCATCCATCCGAATCAACTGCGGTTCAAAAGCCATGGTCAGAACAACAGCAGAAAAGCTATCTCGTCAGAGAAACGTACATAGCAATAGAACGGGGCAGCAACAGTTGCAGACCGAGGGGAGAAAGAGTAGTCAACCTTCTGAAACTTAATTAAAGGCCAAATTAAGCATCCACATCAATAATAATTGGGTGAAGAAGATGAAAGCAAATGGAAACTTGACGAGCATCGAGTTTAGCAGTTTCTTTCAACCCCATACGGAAAGCCTCCCTTTCTGCTTCTACGACATAATTGCTGAAGATTGATTCACCATAACCCAACAGAAATCTAGTATTCAAACATGCATGCTTCTTATATTTGGTGACAGTTACCAAATTTTCTACTACAACAAGAAAAAACAATTTTGCACGTAGATACGGCGAAGTCTAGCCTAGCTAGGCCGGAAATGCCAAAATAGTTAGTCGTTGAAGAAAATTAACTAAAAAGTCAAATAAACTGTAAATGTCTACAAAAACAAAATTAATATAAAATGACATTTCATAATGTTAATTAACATTAAGAAATAGGGTGCAGTGCAATTTTCAAAACACTTTTTATTTTGAAGAAAAAACAATTCACCGACTCTGCCCTTTTATATACATGGGGCAAATAACAATCCAGGCTGCATTTGGACCGGTGCAGTGCAATTTTATTTGTATTAGTATAAATACACAGGAGTGCAAATAAATAAAATGCAAATTTTAGTTTAAATTTGTTTTCGGTTTTACTTTATCAAATCATTTGTGCAACCATACTAGCATAGATTTATATCAATACAAATGAATTTGTATTGCAACCAAAACTCAACCTTAAGGCATCTAATTGAGTTGCTATAACAGAACACCATCACGCGGAACTTCTATCTGTAGTCTTATCATGTGAACTGTCAATACAAGCAACTGTTTTATTTATAGATATATACTAGCAGCTAATATAGCCCCGTATGATGTACGGGATGGGGCATTCCTCCCTGTACCTTGCCGCCGTAGTCAACACATTATATCTCATGGTTTTTAAAATCGGATCGGATCAGACGGTTGGACCGGAAAAATCAGGAACCAGTCAGGTGACCGATTCCATTTTCCCCTAAAACCGTTGATTTTGGTTAGCAAACCGTTGAACCGGGTGGTTAACCGTTTGAACCTTTCGAATGGTTTTGACCATTTTTTACTTTTTTGAATTTTTTTTATTTTCTTGTCAGAATGGGTTGAGTGTTCAGTTCGAATGGTCGAACCGTTCGACCTGGTAACCGGATCCCTAACCAGTCCGATCACCAGGTCGGTTTTAAAAACCATGCTATATCTCATTCCTGCTCCGTCCTCGGTGGTGAGGCAGGCTAGAGGCGAGGCACCCATTCCTTAGTGGGGATGGGGAATCCCCAAATTTTCCCCACTTCAAGGCAACCACCTAAAAATGATCTAATTTGTGGATATTTTACAAATAGGATTATGGGAATTTGGAGGTATTTTAGGAATTGGATTATGACGATTTAGGAGTATTTTATAAATGGAATTGTGGGATCCTACGATATAAGAATATGAGGAAAACTTAGAGATATTTTAAAAATCAATATTAAATCTATTGATATTTTACTAATTTACCATTGGATTTGGGGAATTATATGCAAACCCCGTCCCTGATTTGGAGCAAAAATATTTTCTCCATCCCCACCCTGTCTGTTCCCCATCCCTATTTAAAATTTGAGAAAACTTGCCCCATTTAGGGTGGGGCAGGGTACGATCCTAGTTTTACAGGGAAAATTCCCATCCCTACAATTCTAATAATTTTCTATAATTAATTAGTAAATAGTAAATTAAATAACAATAAATTACAATATTTTATGATAATTTCCAAAAAATATTGAAATTGTTGTTGATTAGCAAAAATGATTAGTAAATTAGTTATTTGCAATAACAATAAATTAATGTAAATTCATTACTATTAATCAGTGTGATGTAATTATAGTAAATTAATGTAATTATGGTAAATTACATTAATTTTAATTAAAAGTAAATCATTTTTTGTTAATTAATGTAAAACCAAGTATGGTTTAAGTCAACCAAGTGGTCTAGACTGGTGTGTATAGATTTAATAATTTTCTCAAATTATTTCATAATTATTTACTAAAATAATAATAATGGATTGCTATTTAAATAAATATGAAAAAAATTACTGATAAATTAATTTTCCTAAAATTTTTAATAATTATTTAGTTGAATAATAATAATAATGGACTATTATTTAAATAGTTTTGGAGAATATTTTTTCGTAAATTAATTTCCTAATATTTTAATTGTTATTTATTTATCATAAAATTATGGATTATTAGTTAAAGAGTTTCCCTGAGTTATTTGATAATTGTTAACTATAATTATTGATTTTATAGAAATTAGTAAAATCTTTTATGAATAAATAATTGTTGCAAAAATTTATTAAATTACAATGGTTAATGTAAATTTCGCTAAACATTAAAAATTTGAACATTTATTAATTAACCAATGGTTAGTTTTCACTAACGGTTGGTAAGTTTCGAGTGACCAACTCCCTAACCCAATCAAATCAGTTTGGCTAGCCAAACAATTTCCAACCAAACTGAAATGCATAGTGAATACTCCTAATTTCAAGTAAATTAATAGTCTAATCTCTAAAAAATAATAATAGTTTAATCTCCAAAAATTATTGAAAATTTATAACGAAAATACACAATTGTTGAAAATATATTTATAACAAAAATACAATAAATAATTAATAAAAAGTTTTAATACCTCTAAGTCAATTAATCTACTTCCACTATATCAATAATATTTGCTTTTTCATTTATTTATATCTTATATTCTTATTAATGTTACTATAGAATTTTGTTATTTAATCTATTTTTGTTTTTAAATACTATTTAGAATATGATTTAGTATTCAATTTTTTATATTGAAAACATTTAAATTTTATTTAAAAGTAGTATATAAAACATAAATAATTATTAAAAAATAGTATATAAAACATAAATAATACCTTGCCCCACCCCGAATAATCAAGTTTTCTCGAATCTTAAATAGGGATGGGGAAGAGATAGGGTGGGGATGGGGAAAATATTTTTGCTCCAAATCAATGACAGGGTTTGCATATAATTCTTCAAACCCGATGGTAAATTAGTAAAATATCAGTAGATTTAATATTGACTTTTAAAATATCTTTAAGTTTTTTCTCATATTCTTATAATTTTAGGATCCCACAATTCCATTTATAAAATACCCCCAAATTGTCATAATCCAATTTCTAAAATACCCCCAAATTACCATAATCATATTTGTAAAATATTGATAAATTAGATTATTTTTAGGTGGATTCCTCAGGGTGGGGAAAATTTGGGGATTCCCCGTCCCCAATAAGGATTAGATGCCTCGCCTCCAACCTGCCCCGCCACTATGGCTGAGGCGAGGATGGGGTAGAATGTCTTGACTACATAAGCGAGGGACAGGGTGGGGTGCCATATCCTGTGTAGACCTACTTGTTCATGGGCCGGGTGGCCCGAATGGCCGGCCCGGCCCCCAGACGGGCTTGAACATGCAAATGAGCCCGCGGGCTTAACCTCGAGCCAAAAAGCCCGGCCCGCAATAAATTCGAGCCGGGCTCAGGATTTGCCAAAATAGCCCGGCCTGACCTATAGACTAAACTTAAAAAACCCTAAGCCAAACATCTCTTCTCTTGAATCTCTTTCACCTCTTTCCCCTTAGTCGAACCTCTCTTCTCTTCACATCCTCCTCAGTCCTCACACTCTCAGGCAGCCACACAACCAACGAGGCGGCGAACATTCACCAGCGGTGAGTCCTCTCCTTCTCTCTCTCTCTCTCTCTCTCTCTCTCTCTCTCTTTCTTTCTCTCTCTCGTTCCTCTTCTCACTTCTCTTTCAAATCTCAGACACCAGCGAGGCGGCGAATATAGGCACTAGTGGCGGCAGTGAGTTCTCTCTCTCTCTCTCTCTCTCTCTCTCTCAGACGCGAACTGACACACTTTTCACTGTTGAAATCGTAGCTCACCGCGAACTCAGCTCCGGTGAACACAGTCACCGGCGGTGAGTAAAAGCCCGGGCTCGGGCTTCGGGCTTTTTATCAAGGCCGGGCTCAGGCCCAAGTTGTAGTCCTGTTGGTTGGGCCGGGCTCGGGCTCAAGCCAAACAAATTTCTATTCATGAAGAGTAAAAGCCCGGCCCATGAATAGGTCTAATCCTGTGCATCGCATGGTGTGCCGCTAGTTATAATTACTTTTGTGCTTTTGATAATTTTTTTAAAGTTATAACATAATTTTGTTATTTAATCTATTTTTGTTTTTGAAATAATATATAAGATATGATTTAGTTATTAATATTTTGATATTTATATTATTTAAAAAATTAGTTATTTATAATATTATTTAATTACTTAAATAATACCATCATTTAAAATTTTAAAATATAAAAATATTAATTATTTATTAAATTTACTAATCCATGAAATTATAATTTATACTCTTATTACATAATTTCGTTATTAATTTTGTAAAATATAAAATTTTTATTAATTCAAAATTTTTGAAATCTATTATAATGATTATTCTACTCTTAAGATTTTTTTAAAATTTATTGCATAATTTTGTTATTTTAACTATATAAAATTTAGTTATGTTAAATATTTCATTATGTAAATATTTAAATAATATATAAAATATTCATCTTTTTTGTTTTTGAAATTTTATTTCATTAAAGTTATAGTGTAATTTTAAATATTTTGTTACATAATTATTTAGATATTTTTAATATTTTGTTATTTAAATAGTTTTTATTTATGTTTTTTAAATATTATTTAGTTAATAAATTGAATAATCCATAAAATTATAATTTATATTGTTATTACATAATTTCGTTATTAATTTTGTAAAATATAAAATTATTATTTAATATATTAATATTGTTTAAATCAAGGTTTTTAGAAACGACCTAGAAACAGAACTAGTCAGGGGACTGGTTTCCAATTAAGCAGTTCAACCGTCTGGGCTGAACGGTTTGACCCGTGATGTCATAAATAAATTAAAAATAAAAATATATTTTTAAATAATAAAAAGCAGCATAAAAATAAATAAAATATAGAAAAAAATACAGACAAATACAAAAAATAAAACTATCTAAATACAAAAATAATACACTACAAAACACATAGAAAATATAAAAATAAAATACAGAAAAATTTTAAAAATATAGAAAAAACACAAAATTTTCAAAAAATACAGGGAAAAAAACAGAAAAATTCTACTGCCATGGTGCATGTTGAGGATGCTAGGTAGGTGGTGTTGGTTTATGGGTGCAATTCAGCCAGCACAAGAAGTTAATATGGAAACACGTTGCCCTACTCAAGCCGGTATTCCTCAAACACTATAACAGTATAACAAGTTCTTCGGTTTACAACACAAACGGATGAAAACAAAAAAAGAGGCACAAAAAACTAATGAACTAAAAAAAAGTTCTTTAGTAGAAATAGGGCAGAGAAGAAACTTCTACCCCAAAAAAAGGAGAGGATAAATGGATGATTACATTACAAAGACAAAAAGAAACACTTCACCGGCCGAATAAAATTGAAATAATCAACCTTAGACAATAATGGTTGAGAGAAAGATAAGAGAAGAGAGTTTCATCGACCTTGACAAAACTAGGAGGAGGCAACAGAGAAGCGGCCAAGCAAAACAAAAATGAAGGAAGAACAAAAAACAAAAGTGCATAGGAAAAACTGGTATGCGACCAAACTCACCACCGGTCGCCGCTGTTTCTTGTTGCTCCTGTTGATTAAAAAAAGAAATCCGCCGTAGATGAAACTCACCACCGTCGCCGGTCGTCGTGATTCACCGTCGATCGCCATCGGTCATGGCCGCCGCAGATCGTCTGAAAGGAAGGAACTCAAGGAAGGTTTAGAAGTTAGAATGAAAATGAACTTTCGTTCTGAACTTCTAACGCTAACTCGTAAGATTTGGGAATCGGGGAAATGAGTATCGTTTTTTTTGTTTTTTGTTTTTTAATCTAATGAAAAATAATTTCGTAACCCGTGAACCGCTGCCCGGGTCGAACGGTTTATCGGTTCGACCCTTGGGTCAGCGGATTTTTGACCTTTTCAACGGTTTATTAGGCATTAACGATTTAAGGTATAACTGGACCCGGGGGGCTAAACGATTACCGGTTTTTCCGGTCCAACCGTCCAGTCTAGTCCAGTTTTGAAAACCATGGTTTAAATAATTCCATTATTTAAAATTTTAAAGTATTAACTATTATTAGTTTAATAACCCATGAAATTATAATTTATACTATTATTACATAGTTTCCTTAATAATTTTGTAAAATATAATAATATTATTAATTCAAAAGTTATGAAATCTATTATAATTATTATTCTACACTTATAAATTTATTTTTAAAATTTATTACATAATTTTGTTATTTTAATTATTTAAAATTTAATTATGTTAAGTGTTTCATTATTCAAATATTTAAATAATATGTAAAATATTTAATCTTTTTTGTTATTTAAATTTTATTTCTATAATGTTATTTTGTAATTTTAAATATTTTGTTACATAATTATTTAGGTATTTTTTATATTTTGTTAATTATGTTTTTAAAATGTTATTTAGTTATTAAATTAATTGAATAATCCATAAAATTATAATTGATATTGTTATTAGATAATTTTATTATGAATTTTATAAATATATAAAATTATTAATACTATGAATATTGTTAAACGTATTATAATTATTTTTTGTGTTTTTAATAAATATTTTAAAGTCATTAACATAATTTCATTATAATATTTAAGTAATTGTTAAATGTTTTAATTGAAACTTTCTTTATATAGATAGGGGTTCGACTATGATATGGAAAACATATGATATCCGAAAATCAACTGACCAATAAACCAAAATCATAAACATGGTAGGGAATATGGTGTTATTTATCAAAATTCATGGGTGGGTTTTCATTGGTCAAAACTCTTTCCATACCGTATCTTTTATATCATATAATAGATGACAACTCTCAAACAACATAGAATAGATGACAAATGCAAAAAGGAAATAACCATTTTATGGCTGGGGTGTAAATTGGATTAGATTTGGTCCAATCCGATCTAGTCCAATATGAGTCCAGTATAGATGGATAGACAGACTAGATCCAATCTAATTTTCTGAATACTTTGGACCATTTTGGACCGGTCCAATTCAATGTTTGGATTGTTCAATTTGTTCAAATTGGTTTAATTTAGTTTGGTTCCAACCCAAACCTGGTCCATTGGCACATGTTATCTTATCTTCTATCAATGGATCAAACATTGGTTCAATCCAACCCAATATAAATCATTATGAAACGAACGAAGTCCAATCCAATCCAATAAATACTTTGGACCATTAAATCTAGACTGGTTCAATTCAATATGTCTTATTGGTCCGTCCAATTCATCTAAATTAATTTTGGTTTGGACGAAGTCCAACCCAAAGCCGGTCCATTGACACCCCTACTTAGTAGGATTTCAATAATCAATTTCTTAAATTTGTTAGTTATGTATCATGCCTTCTCTTCTGATATCACTGGACTCATTTGTTAAATTTATAAAATTAAAGGTCATTTACTAAAACACTCCCTATAGCTCACGGATTTACTAAAACCTACCTGTTTTAATTAAAAACTCCTCTTATAATTTGCAATCAATTTGACCACCTGTAAATGTTCAAGGGCATGGGCGTATGTTTATTTTATTTCGAAATAACCTATAATACATTGTATTGAACTTTTAAAATGAATCATTGTTAAATTTTCAGATTTACCACATGATGTTTGATTTCAGTAGAATGAAAAAGAGAGCACAATGTATATCAGATTTAATAAAAATAAAATTTTCCATATTTTATTAAGGGCAAGAGTGACATTTTCATTTACATTTTCTGTGGATTATATTTGCCCAAATAGATTCTAAGGTCAAAACAATCACTAAATAGACCACAATTATTGCAGGAAAAGTTAGCGACCGGCGGGACCTATCAATTACTCACGTGGGTGTTTTGAATTCCAATTCCAAATACATGGAGTCATCGAGATTGGGTGGTCAACGTTTCCCCGATTCTTGTTCAGCTTCGCAATTATGAAATCACAACTGATGTGAGCAGAGCAGGTTGAACCCGTAATGATGTAATATCTATTAATTTATATACCTTTATTAAAAATATATAATGTATTTTGTTATAATACATATTTTTATTTGAAAAAAAAAATAGTGAAACTTATATTAGCGCCTAGATCTCAAAAAATTAGCCACGATAAGAAAAAGATCAAACCATTTGAACAAAAGTTATGTGGCCTTCAAAAGCTTGCATTTATGTAAGTTTCAAAAACAATTGAAAAATGTCGGTTTGTTTGCAATGCGATTTTATTTGCAGTGGTGTTAAAGTAAAGAAGTGCAAATGAGAAGAATGTAAATTTTGGTTTGTTTTTGTTTTACTATGCACTGCAATCAAAGAAAATTAATTTAAGTAGAAACAAAAATTAATTAGAATTTGCACTAAAATCATTTTCACCTAAAAATGGCAATGGGGAGGGGATCATATTCTCCATCCCAATCTCAAATTTGAAACAAATCCCCATCTCCTACCCTGGTTGGGGATAAAATCGGATCCTCCATCCATAATCCCCAACAGAGTTGGGTTATTAATCGAGGACCTGATTCGGTTGGGAAAGCCAAGTACCCAGTAGAGATGGAGAAAATTGTCATCTCAATTTTTACACCACAAATTTTGCACAAGTGCAAATGAATTTGCATTTCCAATTAACCAAGAAAAATTTTGTGTGGTCTAAATTTCTCCACCTACTTTACAACTGCACTACATACTTAAAAGCAGTGTCCAATTATGATTAATTAGTCAGTAATCCTGTCACTGAACACGATAATCATTGAAAATAGTTTCCCAAAAAAGAGAAAATTAAAACTAAAACTCTGGCAGATACACTGCAAATGTAAATGTAAATGCAAACGCAAATGCAAAGCTTGCTCTCCACAGCCACAAAAGGCCAAAACTGAGACGGCATTGTCCAGCCGACAAATGCGCTCAAAAATACAAATGGGACGGGGCTCCATCTCACGTCCCAACCGCTTTTCCGCTAAATCCCATACTTTCAACCCCGCAGCGTCTTCATGTCAACGGTCAGAATTGCTGGCGCTTCCTCCATCAAATAATCGAGATCAGCCAGCCCCGATCGACTCACTTCCCTAAACAAACCTCCCTATCTCTCTCTCTCTCTCTCTCCCTCACCAGTCACCAACTTCTCTCACCAACCCAATTCATAAAAACCCGGCCATCACTACTCTCTTCTATCTCCTTCTTCATTCTTTTAATTAATTTCTTCTCAACAAGAACAATAATCATGAGCCCTGCCCAATCATCTCACCATGATCAACAGCTGAAGAGGGAGATCAATGGCTCACGCCCATCTCCTTTGAAGATCAACAAGGATTCTCATTTCATTCAAAAACCATCTTCCTCCGCCCATTCACCATCTTCAACTTCATCGTCCTCTTGTTTTAGTGGCGTAGCGGCTGCGGCCTCCAATAAACAACAACAGCGGCACCCTCCGGTTATCATTTACACCCATTCCCCTAAGATCATTCATACACAAGCTCGTGATTTCATGGCTCTGGTTCAAAAGCTC
The DNA here is from genome assembly GCF_000365185.1 of Nelumbo nucifera. Next base: position 885,199 of record NW_010729113.1, on the reverse strand, counting down.
ACCGGACTATCACGTTCTGAAGATCAGTCGGTGCAATCTCATCAAGACACTGCGGGACAAGTTTCTTCCTCGAAAACTAATAACAATAACATAAAACCAGGTGGTCACGATGACACCGAGTCATCTTCGGTTGTTACTGATGAGAACTGTGTTGGTGGTGGAGATGTTCAGGTCAGCTCATCATCTATTTCTCCGGTCTCTGAAGCGCCCCAATCTTACTTCTCCGACATTCCACTCTTTACACCAAATGCAGCGGAATTATTCTGTGCACCTCGACCGCTTTATAGATATCCTGATACAGTACTCACACCTTCCAATATCGGTAGTTCTATCTCCCCTTCACCTCTGGAGGTTATGAAGGGATTGCAGGAATATTGAGGTCCAATTTATTTGATTTTTTCTTCAGAAAAGAGATATGCTACGTACCGATCGAGTTAGAATCTCTTCTGTTTACATTTTTTTTTTTCGTTTCTTTGATTTTTTTTTTGTTAATTTTTTGGGAGGAGCCAATAACCAATGCTAAATTATATATGATTAATAATTGATCAAATTCATTTTTTTTTGTATGTTCATCAAGACGAGTTCAACATCTTAATTAGCTTCTATCACGTAATGCAATTATTCAAAATTATGTCAGGTTGTTTTTCCTTTTTTTTTTTCTTTTATTCAAAATTAACGGAGCAAGCATCTAAAATATACTAATTTGTTCTAATTATCTCCAGAAAGATATTTATATTTGCGTTGCAAATAAATATACAGAAGTTTTATTGCAACAACATTGAAGTTTATCACATTTAACAAATCAAATTTAACTCGGCTGATGAAAATTTCAATTGGATGGTTAAAATCGGAACCGTACAGAATCGTTTCACTTGAAGAAATATATTCATGAGCCATGAAGTAAAATGCCAAAATTGTTTGCATCTAGAAAAAGGCTTGAGCCTGCTAAAAAAACAGGCAAAACAGTTTGAAAACTGCAACAAATAGATCACCGATGACTAATTTTGACAATGACGGAAGTCCCTAATTTTGACAATGTTTCCTTCAATGGAATCATCATTGTGCATCTTAAAAAAAAAACAAAGAATATATTTCTTTGCCATTTTGGGACTTCACTCGTGGAAAGCACCGCATATAAATATGGTACTGTTTATAACTACACGAATGTGCAAAATAAATAAAAAGGGAGAGGTACAGGCCTAATGCAGATTTCTGATTTCCAATTCAAGTTATAAACATTTAAAAGGACCCACATTCTATGCACATATCCGTCAGTGAATTGACATTAATTCCGAGTTGACACCTACCCCAAATATATTTTGAACCTACAAATCATGACAGTGGGTTGAACAGTTATTCTCCCATGTATAATATAAAATCCTTCCCCTCCCACAATCATATAAACCTTCCTTGTATTTTGACTGTAACAAAAACCTCCACTATCATTTGAAAAAAAAAATGTATAATTGCTTCCCTTCGGTCACTTTTCTGATAATAAAGGCATTGAAATTACAAAATTATCCTTAACTTTAAGATTTCATTGATTGTTTCAGTAAGCAGGAGGGAAACAATGGCCGGTCTCACCCCATTCTCCCCAAAAAAAGTAAGACGGTTCATTTTAAGACAAATTTCTTAAACTATCCTTATGGACAATATGTAAACAGGTAGAGTTAGTCAATTAACTAAATCATAAGAGTAGTTTAAGAAATTTGCCCTTTATTTTATCTTTGAAATCCATCCCTTTCTTCAATAGACTCATGAGAAATAACCTCTTCCTCTAGTTTTTGCTATTCAATTTAAATCTGTCACTGTAAATAATATAGCCCTAGTTCTCATAGCTCAGAAAGTTTCAATACGTCAAATTCTGATCACGTTTTCACGATTAGATTTTTGAGAAACTCCGATTTTTCTAAAACTGACGATAGAGATAGTATTTTGAATTTCTTGTGAAATTGTCCAACTTTGTTTGATACGATTATCATTTTGTAATAGAAGCATCGATCTGATTACGTTCAGGGAGGCTTCCTTCCTTCTGGTTCTAAAATGGAAGGTGATGATACCAGGATGAGGCTGAGGACCCAAGGACATTATAGTTGAAGGAATATTGGGGCTTCGATTGTAGTTGCGTTGGGCGTGCAATTTAGAGCAAACTTATCTCTCTCTCTCTCTCTATATATATATTGTTTCTTTGCAAGCTTCTCTCTCTATATATATATTGTTTCTTTGCCTGTGTTTGGATAGAAAGCTACTTCCGCTAAGCAATTCAAAATGAACCATTACAATTCCTCATCTTTTACCCACACAATTAGTATTCGCTGAAACCAATTCCGATAAATCATTATAATTTCTTTCAATCCTGGTACCCTTTCTAGTGATTTATAGCCTCTTTGTTTTGGTGATCTTGTGGTGTAGCATCTTTTGTTTCTATTATTAATAATAATAATAATAATAATAATAATAATAATAATAATGCAGATGCTTTGACAAAATCACCTCATGCACGAAGTAGTGATCTTAGTCAAAAAAAAAAATGATGGAATCGCCCTTCGAAGAGAAACCATACATAAAAAGGGTGTCTTGATAAGTGATAACCTAATAGTGCGAATTTGAAGAGAAGTGGAGGCACGGAAACACCAAGGTTGGCATGACCGATTTGAGGCCAGAAACCGAGAAAGTTCTCCCACTGGATAAGAAGAATGAATCCAATCTGCTCATTTCCCCATTTTGTGATGTTGGTTTTGGAGTCCCATCTCCTGTTACATGCAGAAAATCATAGCTTGCTGTCGAACAATATGAAGGGTAAATTTGATATTTTGAAAAATAAATATATTTATGTCAGCCTTTTCTTTATTTTGAAAAATATTGAAAGGGAGGAAACTATACATATTTTCAAAACCATAGGGAGGTTTCTGTTACAGTCAAAGCTTAGGGGAAGTTATATGATTGCCAGAATATCCAGGGGAGGATTTCATATTTTACCCATAAAATTAAAACTTAATACATTTTGTTTAGTTGGGACTTCAATTTGGAAAGAGTATAAATATATATATATATATATATATATATATATATAATATAAAAACATACAAAGTATAAGGTTTTACATTCCACATATTTGTATTTGTATTCTTTCCAAATTGAACCTAAAGGGAAATTTCATCAAGGTCTGTAGTGGATGTGGAGGGATAAAGCCATCTGCCACATCGGTTCGGATTTGACCCATTTTTGCACTGGTATATATGAATCCTATTCTATTGCTTTTCAACATAGACAGATTGAGGTTGTGAGAGTGTTTTGGGTGTACAAGGTACAATGGGGGTAGCCCATCCCCTCTCAAGCCCCAATTCTGGTGGCAGCAGGATTTGATCCCAGGTCTCTACTCCGACTAGTCAGAGATCCTACCAACTGACTCACCATCAGTTGGTCACTACATTGTTTTGTTGATGTAGTGGATTTCTGCTCCACCCTCTCCCACGGATGTAGACACAACGCTGAACCACATTAAATCTCTCCGCGCTCTTGAATTGTTATGTTTTTCTATTTCTTTCTGTTTCTCTATTTGTGTCCATCTTTTCAGACCTTGGGCTACTCACAACAAACTTCAAAGACTATTAGCTATGGCATTGTATATACTTTAGAGTTTTAATTTAATTGAATCACCAATTGGCGAAGTAGAACAGTAACGATGCAGAGAAATGTTGGGGGACCAAAGACTAATATGGTATATGCCATAACTGAACTTAAAGCAACTTCCTTCTAACCAAATTAGACTCAAAATGAAAACTCCAGAGCATGGTAAAAGAAGAATGAAATGAGGAAAAGAAAAAGAAAAAAAGGAAGATCATCAACTTTGTGCACCCTACACTCATCTTTTGAAGGAAAAAAAAAAGAATATATGAAGTACAAATAAATCAGAGAAAGATTTGACAAGGAAAAAAATTAATTTGATGGAAGTAAAGAACTCACAAGAAATGTTATAATGATTCCCAATTACATCCTGCTTTACATTAACTGTGTGATAATTCAGTTTGTCTGTGGAGAATACCCTTGGCAAAAATAAGAAAAAATTAAGAAAATTAATCTTAAGCACTCTGCTATAGAATTTTCTTATAGTTTTGGTGAGGGCACAAATAACATTTCTTGCTACAATGTATTGGGCAACAGTGGGAATTATTGATTGATAAAAAAATACATGATTTTAAAACATGAGAAACACTTTTTCTAATAGAACCGTTATGTTGTCCTGTGTCTTTTGCTTTTGTCCTCTTATATGATAAAGTAGTAAATTGAGAAGTTGAGCTAAAGGATCAATAGAACCGTTACGTTGTCCTGTGTCTCATGTACAGGGGATTGGGACTACAACAGATTGAGTCCCATTCAAGACATTGTGTAAATATAGTCAGCATGATTAAATTTTCTTCTTCTTTTTTTTTTTTTGAAAGAATTCCCAAGGCAATTCATTCATCTACTAGTCTCAGACTCTCAGTTAAATCACTGTTCAAATTTGGATATAGAAATTCAGGAAGAGTAGATCAGGTCTGTAAAGAAAGCTCCCCAACTTAGCGAAGCAATGAGCAGCAAGGTTATAGGTCCAGAGACTATTGCCCCATAGGCAGCTGAGACACCCAAAAGGTGAGACAAAAGACTCTTGCAGTTTGCTGAGTGTGATGACACTCCAAGGAGGTTAAGGGGAAATGGGGAACCCTCCAGGCTCCAACAGTGTTTGATAAGGCAGAAGAGATCCCAAGAGAGATGGCAAATCGTAGGCTCTCCAATATAGAAATTGCTTTAGTAATTATGGGTGATTGAGGTTCAAAAGGGATAGCTCGGCCAAAAATCATTTTCCCATGATGATAATTTTTTGAACCTTCTGGTCTAAAAATTATTTTTTGATATTCAACTGGCTATATTGAAGGGTTCTTTACAAATCCCAACGTCTCTTAATGATAGATCAGAGAAAACATGATCGCATTTCATTTAAACGAATGGTTGCAGTAAGGTTTAGTTAATGAATAAGGTAGAAATACACAACATGTTGCATTAAGTCCTGTTTGGTTCATGGGGAATAGAGGTTTGGAATTGGAATCAGAATGGGTCATTTCAATTTTAACTGTTTGGTTAGATAGAATCGGAATATCATTTTCATTTTTGGTGAAATGGTATTCTTCCATTTGAGAGAATGGTCATTCTCTCTCCCTCTTAAAAATGAAATTCTAGTTAATTTCAATTCCAATTTCAAAAAATTTTAATTCCGATTCCAACTGCAAACCAAACAAACCCCAATTGCTTTAATGTTGGGGGGATTATGGATATGGAGGATGGGTACTAGAGAATTACTACCCTACAATTGATCCGGGAGAGTGGGGTCCATCTGATTTTAGATTAATGGTAGCTTCAAGTGGGCCTGGGCTTTTGGTAGTAGACCAATCCTCCAAATACCTATGTAATCCAACTTGTTCAGTTCCGCATATTTGCTTGGAAGGTTAATTGTACTTTCAGGTTGGATTGGACTTTTCAGCACTCCAGTCCAAGCTCAATCTGAAAGATGGAAATGCCAACCAAAACACTAATGAAAGTTAAGACTTTTGTCTGGCCCAAGATGCAAACTAATTTGATTTCTTTGTAGAGAGGAAAGGATGCCAAAATTGGAATTTGGGTACTAGGGCTGCAAGTCGGGCTGGGTTAGGTCGGGTTGAAGCCAATCCTAACCCAACCCTAAGTTCTAAACCCCAACCCTAACCCTAACCCAATCCGTCCTTTAACCCGACTAACCCAACCCTAATCCTAACCCTAACTAAATTCCTTCAACCCTAACCCAACCCAACTCAACCCGAAGTCAATTTTGGGTTGGGTTGGACTCGGGTTGGGTCCAATCCAACCTTCTTCCCATCCCTTAAAACCTCATAGAATTTCTTGATTTTAGATCTTAATTCAACTCTCACTATATATATTAATCCTATATTTCATTAGTATTTGTTTGTTGACATTTTTTTGTTCTTTTGGTACAAAATTGAGAAAAACAACTATCAGAAATGACTATAGTTTATTATGAGTTACGACTTACGATAGATCTTTCTTAAGTGGCAAATAACATAGAAGAGATGAAGAATAAAATTTCAAAAAACAAAAAATAATGTTATTAAGGTTTAGTCTTTCTAATTAAAATTAAGTGAAGTGATTATCTTAAAAGAAATACATGATACTATATGGTGGGGGCTATACAAATATCATGCATCTAAACAAATCAATGTATGTTATATATTACATATAACATATATTTATATATGACGTACTATAGAGTTGGATTCGGGTTGGATCAGATTGACTAACGAATCAACCCTAACCCAACCCGAAGTAAAGTCGGATTCATGAATTTTAATCCTAACCCTAACTCGAACATCAACCCAACCCAACTTTTTCGGGTTGGGTTAGGATTGGGTTCGGGCAAACCCGACCCAAGTTGCAGCCTTACTGGGTACCACTTGCTAGTGGGTCTTCCCCTTCCCCATGAATGCAGATACATCATGGCGAGATCTGTATTTGCAGGGTTTGTTTGGTACAACTATTTAATTTGTCCAATTAGTCACTCATGTCTTAAAATCTTAAAACTCTTAAACATGTGGCTTGTCTTGCCGGCTAAGCAATAATGTTGATGTTGCAATTTGACGTTTCTTAACACAAAGCTAAATACTTTCTCTTTTGGGCTTTCAACCGTAAATTAACAGCTTGCTTTGCCAAAAAAGAGGGAGGCTAACATTGTGTCAATGCGTTGGATCCAATGTTAAAGTCCAGGCCCTCACACCGTTAGAGTTGGTGGATCTGGGTCCCGCCAAGTCCAAGCCCATTGTTCTAGACCCACCTTTGAGTCCCCACATCTAAAAGGCGGTTGATTTGATGAATAAGAGAATTGGTAAAATAAGTGTATAGCTATTAGCTCTAGTCTGTAGACTGTAGATAGTCTCGTTTAATAGTTGGGTCCAATTTAAGGGACACGACATTGGTTTCTTAATGGGCTAAATTTGACCAGACTATGAATGCTTCATATGTTGGGCTAAAACCCTTGTACCAGAGGCCCATATTTATTAACCTTGTGGAGTAGTTACATCTACATGACCTTCCACATCAATCGCGCTGCACTTCTTTTCTTATTATTTTCTGACCAATGAAAACCCATCGTTTGTTTGTTTCCCCTCGATCTTTTTTTTTTCTTGTTTCGTCCTCTTCTTTACTGTTGTGTCATGCAGTTAAACCCTACAATTTATGACAGAAACGACCAAACACTGCCAAGTGCCAACCACACTAATTACAATCTTCAGGACTTTATTATTATAATGTTATTTTTCTTTTCAAAAAAGTAGCCTAAAATATGTCTCTTTAACCACATGGCAGGGAGATGGTAGGAATTAAAGTGCCACATGAAGTGGAGAAATAATAGCTTATAGCCAATTTTTCAGAGATGAAAAACAAAAGGGTAACTTACAGGAAGCCACCCTGTATATGGGGTAGTGACACTTCCCAAAATTTGTTTTCTAACAAAAAACCCTGAATTTTTGGATTTCAGCATTTTATTCCCACCACTAAATATTCTATCAGTTAATCTCATGGAATATTCTATTTATAAAATCCAAACCACCCTTATGTTGTTTTCTGGAACCATTTTCTCTAGTGGTTTTGGTTTCTATAACAAAATCAACTGTCATATCAGAAAAAACTATATAATACAGTTTTGCTGATGTAGTAGTTGATTTTGTTTTAGTAAACAGCCATTCCCATTGTTGAACACCCCCCTACATTTTTTAAACATACTAAGACTCTCTCACGTTTCTCTCAACTTTCTTTCAATAGAATTTATCTTGAAAATACCTCCAGAATGATTTCTGCAATAAGGGTTTGACTATAACAATGAACTTATATGAATCAATCAGATGGCATTTACAAAATTTGATTGTTGGTAGGTGATAGAATATGAAATGTGCAATTTAATAATCTTATTAAATATAGGGGTGGTTACGAGGTGAGTTCTTCATGAGCTACTCGAGTTTGGCTTGTGAAAAGTTTGGTTCGGTTCGATTGAAATTGAACTTCGAGCTCAATTTGCAGGCTCGTTTATTAATTAAGCCGAGCTTAAGCCTAATAAATCTCAGCTTGTAAAACATGCGAGTTAGCTCGTATAGTTAGCTAGCCACATATATGCATACATACATACATACATACATACATGCATATATACATACAATAATAATAATAATAATAAATTATAGAAAATAATATATATAATAAAAATATTATAGATATAATATTTTTATTTTTATATATAATAATAAATAATTATTATTTAAATATCAAATAAAAATATTTTATATAATTTTTTTAATTTTATAAAACGTTTTTCTCAAGTCAACCTTGAGCTCATGGTTCTAACTCCAACCGAGCTTGAATAGCTAACTGTTCAGCTTAGCTCAGCCCGAATCCACCCCTAATCACAAAACAAAGTTTGGGCCTTGGGGGCTAAGTGTTACTACGCCCTAACTAGATGGTGGCTATCTTTAATTCACCCAAAACAAGATGATAAGAGGAGGAATGAGTGATCTTGGCAATATGTGTACCTGATGTGGCTCGATCTACTCAAGTCCTAGTGTGAGAGTAAGGAGTGGCACGAACCTTGTTTAGTGGCTTGTAAGAAAGAAGATGTCAGAGAGCCTGGGTTGTGAGCCCGAGAGAGGAAACTCCAATGATCAAGTTAGTGTTGAGCTAGATGATCTGAAAGAAAAGTCCAAGCAAAAAGAGCAAAGTAAGCTAATTCTTCTTCTTTGACAGCATACCTTGTGAAGGTGAATGTCTCCCACTTTTATAGAGGCGAGGGGTGATCAAAGATTCTCGAAAGTAATGGACCTTGACGATTGAATTCTAAGGAGCCCTTGGGAGTGTTCTTCGGATGAGCCACTGGCACTTATCGTTTCTCTAAAGCTGAGTTTGGAAGGGGTACAAATGCAAATATGTAAGATTAAAACCTTATATTTTGTATGTATTTATACTGTACATATTTATATTTATACTCTTTTCAAACTGAGCCTAAAAAGTGGGGACACTCTTGTCGTTACCGCCGGGTGTTGGACATGCCTCCGATGATTTCAGAGGCGTTGAGTGCCTGAAAACGCATCACTCGTGCTGATGTGGCAGGTCGAACTTATGTTATGTGGCCGGAGTATCGATCTGGTGCCTGATCCATCTGATGCCCTGATGGCGGATGATTCCCTACCTGTCGTTACTACAGGTCCACGCAGCGTCAGATGATCGGTGTGTTGGTTTTGCCCATCAACATACCCATCGGTGGGTCCTCTTATGTAAGACCGTCCTCTTCTCTTACAGCCTTGCCTACAAGTTGGAAGTACTGTGAAAGAAAAGGTGATAACCAAGTCCTTCAACATGACTGTCTAACCATTAGGTACAACCAAACCAAACGCTTCCCCACGCTTGCCCTGAAGAAACCTTCTATTATAGGGTAACCCTAATAGTGGGGCTCCCAGATATTAGGTGAGGCGCCATGCATCCAATCATTGTCATAAATAATAACAAAATAGTTCGTTTTCATAAAAATGTATTTACTTAAAATCACCGCCAAATGGCAAATTTCATTTGATAATCAAGAGAAATTAAGCAAGGTTCAAGGCTGTCTATCGCCGTTGTTACGACTTGCGAGTTGGGTACAGTGATATTAATAATTTAATTATTTACAAATAAGTCCCCCAGCAGCAGCGGGATTTGGGGATTCCGGTGGGTTTCTTTGCTTGTCCGGCTTGGAAATGTCTAAAACAGGTACAATTTCAACGCGTCGCGACACCGTGATAGAACGCACTCACGGAAATTCCCCGGTGACTCTGTCTCTTCCAAGCAAACCCCTTTCACTATTCACTGTCACGATCGCCGTCCGATACGATAACGGCGTTGGCATTCCACCATGTGCCTCCGTTTGATTCCATCAAATCTTCGTCCTCCAGAGGCAACTGAAGGTTCCTCAAATCTCGAACTGCAAATGAACCCGCGTCGTCTCTGACGAACACCTTCTCCACTCCGCCGGAACCTACACCCGTTATCTTCCTCCGCCGAGGCTGCCATTCCGCAAAAATCGCCGGAATCTGACGTCCCACTCTCGCGTCCCAGACTCTCAACGCCGCGTTGCGACTGTTCTCCAGTCCCGCCGACAGAACCATTGCCGGCGACGCTATTGATACTGACGGGAACTGACACATTCCCCCAACAAATGAGCATATGGTTTGCTCTTTGTTCAAATCCCGCACAGAGATGCGGCTCTCCGACGTGTTCCGAAACCCTAGGCCTAACCCGTCCCACAACTTGACGACGCTCTGGCTGTTGGTGAAGCCGGACCAGGAGAACCAATCTTCGCAGTTGCTGCGTCGTCGCCGGTGCCTCAGTTTAAAACCTTCCCCTCGGTCTTCGTTGTAGTTACCAGAACCCGCCACTCGAAAATCTTCATCAACGGGTCTCGGATTCTCAAATGGCGAAAATGATTCGTCTTCATCATCGTCATCATCATCCGATGAAGATGAAGTCGAGAAGATCTCATCTTCATCTTCATCTTCTTGGTCGTCGTCCGCATCGGCATCGACCAGCGGTCTGAAAATATGTTCTGATCTAGTCCTCCAGATTCTGAAAATTAGGATTTGGGTTCTCTTGATTAAGCTACTGAAGGTAGCGAGGAAGGCGACAATCAGAGCCCCCCACGTCCAAAGACTGTAATTTAAATATATATCTTCGATTCCCGCGAGATGAAAAAGCCGGGAAACGAACGATGGGTTCTGTAAGCAGTTTATCCCCGCTTCAAAGCCGCTTATCCTACTGATAACAGGTATCTCCATTGCTATCATGCGCCAATACACCTAGCAAAAACGAGAGATACAGATTCTAGCTGCAACGAAAAGAATAGAGCTTCTCAATTGTTTCATATGAGCGAAAGAATGACAAACCAGCGAGGGACTCAGGGAGGAGAGACGAAGTGGGAGGTGGCTTTTAATAATGGCGAGACAGAGAGAAAATCATAATTTTTAGATGTTGACGTGGAATATGTTGATTTGTGATGTGGTTCCAGAGAGAGGAGGAATCTAAATCACGTCATAAAAGGAAGCTGGGCTTCTGGAGCGGATAGATTGGGTCGGATGAGTCAGCAACTCAGAGCACGTGAGCGATGTTGTCAATGAGTCAGCAACTCAGAGCGCTTTCATCTGGTCCTTTCATTTTTCATCTGAACTTCGAACGACAATCTGTGCCTGAAACTACCTATGGCTACGGTTGTGAGGGTCGTCTTCCGTCCTCGTGGTGGTCGGAGCTCCTTAGCGCCGGGTTGCTAATGCTGCCAAGTTGCTAATGCTGCCAAACTTCCATTAGGTGTTTCACGTTTGTCAGTGACGAACTATATACACATTGTGGTGGTCCCAGTGAAGTCGCCTGTAAAATATAAATTAGTCTTATTTCTTTTTTGTTTATTTTTTTAATAGTCTTTTTCATTAATTTATTTATACTTTTGATTGATGGATTACCATCCAACGGTGCATAAGACGCCCTGCTTTGATCAAGTCACATCACAATGTAACGATCTTGATCACCGGCTTATCATGGTCGGTGGTGTGGCTGTGAGCCTGAGCCACACCCTACAGTTTTAGTAATTAGCAGTTGTTACTAGAAGATCTTAATCTGGATTTTAGATGACTTAATTTTATTAATCTTAGAATCTTTTTAATAATATCTGTATTACCCAATTATAAAATGAGGATGGTGGCAATGTTTGGTCAAAAAGACTAATTTTTATTTTCTAATTTTATTTTTTATATTTATGTTTTTTTCAATTTTATTTAATTAATGGTTAATGCTTGTAATAAAATAAAATAAATAAAATAATAATAAAATCGTTGTAGAACCTACTCCTCCCTCCCCTTAAACAAATAATTAATTAGATGATTAAATGAAGTTTTTTTTTTTGTTTTCTTCTTGTTTTTTCAGATATTTTTTTTCTCATTTCCCCTTTATTTCGATTTGTCTCCGTTAACATAATTAGAGGTAAGCAAAAAACAAACCGACCGAAACTGAACCAAAAAATCAGTTAACTGAACCGGTCGATTCAGTGTTTTAAAAAACTGAAGGTATCAGTTCAGTTTCAGTTAACCAATATGGTCAAAACACCTTGATTATATATTATATATATTTATGTATATTATATATTTTTTATATATTATAAATTCATAAATATGTATTATATATAAATATATATTTATAATATATTTAAAAAAAAAATGAGAATGTTGCAATTAGTTTGGTCAAAACACCTTGATTTTACTTTTCAACTTTACCCTCAACTTTCTATTTTTTTTCAGTTATATATATTGTCATTGCAAAATAATTATGAAAACCATAAAATGAAGAAAATAATATAAATTATAAAAAAACAAAGAAATACATAGAAAATTTACAAAAAATATAGAAAATCATAGAAATTTCTATACCATACTAAAAAATGAGAATGTTGCAATTGGTTTGGTCAAAACACCTTCAACTTTCTATTTTTTCTGATTGTATATATGCCATTGCAAAATAATTGTGAAAAAACACATAAAATGAAGGAAATAATATAAATTACAAAAACAAAGAAATACATAGAAAATTTACAAAAAATATAGAAAATCATAAAAATTGAAGAAAAATAACATAAATTACAAATCTATACCATACTGAAAAATGATAATGTTGCAACGGTTTATGACCATTTATTTATTTTTTAATTATTATTATTATTATTATTTTTTAATTTTTCTATCAGAACGAACCGTCCATTCGACCAGACGGTCGAACTGTGAACCCAGAAACCAATGACCAAAATGGTTCTGTTTTCGAATCATTTTTTAAAACATTGGTCAAACATCACCATCAATATCAAATACCCATGCATTGCACGGGACACTCAGTAGCTGTTAAATAAATAGCAAGATACAAAACTTATGCCACGCTTGCCTCTCTTTGTGTGTTCTTTGGGACATTTATATTTTATAGGCAGTTGTTGGAAATAATTTTTTTTCTTTTATTATTATATAATTGGGTATTTGGTTGGTTAATGGATTCGTTAGTAAATAGTAAGTGTTTGGCTGTCGGAAGTTGTAGTTGGATGGTGGATGTAATTAACGGCTGCCGTCCAAACATCTATTAATTTTGTCTGGGATAAACCTGAAAAGGGAGTGGGTTAAAACGGTGGTAACCGTTAAAAACCGCCAGGCTATGTCCCCGTTATCTCGTCGTTTCATAGAAGAATCCTCAGGAAAAATGATCTGTGGTTTGATAAATGGCGACGTGAGAAAGTAAAGAGAGAAGAAGAAAGAGCAGCGTGCAAGTATAAGATAAGACAGAAGACTTGCTCAATCCAAGAGGACCAAGAAGACTTCCCCTTTCCCAAACAAAATTAATTACCCTTGCAGAGAGAGCTGAACAAACAATCCATTAATTCCGCACCTTAAAAAATTTTAAGTCTATCCATATAAGGCAGGACACGTGGCTCATTCATTCTTCAATCTAGACAATTCAACTCTCGAATGAAAGGATAGCAGCCAATTTTGTAGATTTGAACATCCACGCCATCCAAACGCGGTTATGAATGAACATAGTGTAAAACCATCACGTTTTTCTCCATAAATCCCAAAACTGTAGTAGTAAATGAAGTGAGAAGAGAAAAGTTTAGTCAAATATTTTAAATTAATTTCTACAACAATTTCTTTTCTTGGATTTTGCAATTTAGACTGTGAACTGGTTCCCAACTTTGAATGTGAATGCCTACATTTGTATTCTCTTCTTTAATTTTCGCCTTTTTCAGAGCAAAACAAGGCTTGTTGCTTTGACTAATCACGAAAACCCTTTAACTAAACAAGAAAAGACTTGCTGGGTTTGGCTTGCTGCTTTGATGAAACACAGGATCTCAAAATTTTCTTGTCCAACTTAGACACGACACAAAAGGCTGAAAAGTCCTACAATCCAACTGCCCAACAACAGAGAAATAAATGATAACGCAGAAATCCTACATAAACAAGCAAAAATAAATGTTTCTTGTGTTTGTCAAAATTGCTTTTCCTACTCCTTTTCTACTTTTTCTATAAGAAAAGAAACAAGTAATTAATTTAAATGCTAGTGATATTTAAAACATAATAGTTTGATCAAAAAAGTGTCTACAAAGTGATAACACAGAAGTAGAGAGATCGGAAAGTTTTCAAAAATTTTGTGAAGAAGCAGATTTTATTTAGTGGATAGTTGTAGGATATGATCATGCGCCGGAGACTATATCAAATCATACAAGCTTTATTTTATTTTATTTTATTTTTCTTGCAAGAATAAATGCATTTTGTTCCCAAGAACCGATTATTCTACAATTTCTGTGGTGTGATTCCCAAGAAACTATGGATGGTGTGAACCGTGTGATGGTTTCTCCTTTGGCAAGTGGGCCATACACTTCATATTAACAGTAATGGTGGGACCTACCTATAGAGAGTAAAGTTACTTCTTTGATTTCAAAACATCTAAAAAATAGGGCATTAGCTTAGTCAACCTCCATTCTTTTGGTTGGTTTCCAGGTATCAGATGGTCCATATTTTGGATGCTTGAAAGAATTTCCCATGTTTATCATGCCTTCATTTTTTGAATTTCGTTGAAGCAATTTTGATTTTAGTTGAACAATATATATAGTGAGGTGAGTCTCTTTCCACGATTGTTTATTTGTTTTCAGTCCTAATCTTCCAAAATTGTGGGGTCAATCCGTAGAAATTTTGTAAAGAAAAGTAAAAAAAAAAATTAAAGAAGTAACAAGGAAAGGCTTAAGTTTAAAGGAACGTTTTTTGACATTAAGATGTGTGTTTTTCATACTCTTACTCTTTTTCTTTTTTCAATTTCAAGTACGTGTAGTAATAATAAAGCTCTTTAAATTGTGTTACTCCCTTGACAATTAACACATCTCTAATTAATTAGTCATTTAGTTTTTTTTTTTTTTTCACTGCAATTTTATTTGCATTATTATAAATGAAATGATGAGAATATACTAAAATTAAAACAATGAAACTTTTAGTTCACTTTTATTTCAGGTCTTACTTTGTTTTAGCTTTTATTTAAAATTATCTGAATGTAAACAAAGAAAACAAGCAAGCCAAAATTTGCACTCACATACTTTTGTTTGATGTCAATTGGTTATAGTTGGTAATGGTTGAAGAAAAGACTTGGGATCCAATCCCACCTGCATCAGGGTTGGTGGGGTTATAGATGACATAGTAAAAGGATTAGCCAAAAAATAAATATATACATGTTTGATACATTTTTAAAAAGCTACAGAATGAATATGTAGTTTTCCTCCCATATTTAAAATAAATACATATATTATTAATGTGTTTTATGTTCTCCAAGAAGAATTATTCTGTTTATCCCTATATTTGAATAATTCAGTATTAGGTAAAAATGAAAAGTATACATATAAAATATGGTCAAGACATGGAGAGAGAGAGATCATGGAATTTGTTAATAACTAAAGTGTGAATTTGTGTTTTGACACTTTCAATTCATAGTCATCCTTTGTGTGTATTGACCCAAAAGCATTTGAAAAATAGCCCCATTGAGTTTCCCTATCATTCCCCCTTGCATTGTTAATTTGGTCAAGACGAGAGAATATGTGATAGAAGTATTGTGTTCAATGTTTCACCTGCTGGTTCACGAGCACAACTAATGTGTTTTGCATGTATGTTCTTGTTGGTTCTAGCTAGTCTACAACCATGCATTACTGGTGTGGTTCCAAAACAAGCAAAGTAGTAATCCCTTTTTTCTATTTTTAACACAACTTTTTATAACTCTCTCAAACATGAAACATGGGTTGTTGATGTAAACATGACATGATGTTTCAAACCAATATGGCTCCAGTCAGTCATAAGGTCTCTGCTATTTGATGATGATGATGATGATGGTACATCATCAAAAGTAGATAATGAAAGTATTTATACACATGAATCATACAACCAATGCTCATATGTTATGATTTATTGACACCCTTCTTTTCATTTTGTGGTTAAAAAATAAGTTTCATTTTCAAAAAAGCACCTTTTTTTAAAACCAGGAATGCAACACCAACTTCAAGCCTATACCTGACAGTTTCTACAGGGCTTACTAGAAGGAAAATGGATTTGACTAATCCCTACTTCATGAAGCAGAGAGAGAGAGAGAGACTATATATGCCATTATTTTGGGCACACTCAAAGTAGGGTGAGCAGTTGGGTAGGTTTTACTCGGAACAAAATGGAATTGATCTTGAATCGGCCTTGAACCAACATTATTCGATCTGTTATAAGGTAGGATCCGGTTTCAAATTCTTGGAACTGATTCCACGCAGTATGATTCCAAAGTCAAGGGGTATGCCCTACCCGAATCAACCCAATGAACCAATCTTGATCAGCATTAGTGGAATTGACCTTGGTGAAACCTGCCTTTCAACCAAATTTTTGCTTTGAACCAAACTTCACTACGGTTCATTGCTGTGCTTACACACTAGGCTACCCTTCTCCGAAAGCTCCGCGGGACCACCTACCACTAGTCTTCGGCCGGAGGGGTTTATTGCACAAAAACGCCGGGATGCAGGAGTTCACACATGCAGAAAAATTTCTACATCCGCGAATGAGAAAGCAGCACGTCACTTACAGGTTTCAAGAGTAATGGAGTCCAGGTTTAACGGACGTTGGACTAAGATATTGGAAATTTATTAAAAGGTAAAACCCGCCCAAATCCCAATCCCCTTTTGTTTGTCTGGACACGAAAGTCCTGTTCTCCTAACTTTTCCTCGCTCTCTCCCTGCCTCCGCTGTCCTTCTCAGGCTCTCACAACCTACCACCGTCCAGGCGTCCACTGTCCAATTAGTGCTGGACATTGATTGCAATGATAGACATAGAGATACTCCCTACAAGATGGTCCGAACATTGAATTGGACTGAACTAAAATGGTCCAAATTATTCATTAAATTGAATTGGACCTGGTCCATTCGTAATGGACTCACATTGGACTGGATCGGATTGGACCAAATCCAGTTCAATTGACACCCCTACTCACAAGACCTAGGGCTGCAAGTTGAGTTGGATTAGGTCTGGTTGAGGCCAACCCTAGCCTAACCCTAAGTTCTAAACCCTCAATCCTAACCCTAACCCAATGGATTGCTTTTGCTTTAGACTTGACTCCATTTTATTTGTTTGTGAAAAATAAACTAGTAAAGCAATAAGTAAAATGGCATTGTCCCACCTTATATGCAAGAGAATGGAGATAAGAGAAGCATTATTTATTTCTAAGGTAAGAACCAAAATGATGTAGACTCCACTTTACTGCTAGTAAGTATAAAACTTAGACTTAAACCGCTAGTATGTATAAATAAAACAAATAAGTATAAATTTTGTATCAAGTAGGAATACAAATCATAGTTACAAACAAATAGAATCAAATCTAAAAAAACAAAGAAACAAAATCAAAACTAACCCAAATGCAAAATTTGTATATGATTTAGATGTGAACTGCAACCAATCGCAGCCTTATCTGCATAAGGCATTAGTAATTCTAGAGTTGTTAATTCCCTATTTTCTTTTGTTTGTTTTAGGTAAATGGGCTACGCAGCACAGGATTTCTGTTTGGAGACAAGAATAAAAAGGACATTTTATATATTTGAGAATTGATATCGAAAATACAATCCATTAAGTGACATAAAAAAGTGCAGGGCAAGCAACTTGTTTCAGTTTTCAACAAAAGTTGATCGGTTCTCATTATTTAGGGTAAAATATAAAAACCTCCCTTGAAGCTTCTTACATATATAATTCATTTTAACAAAAACTAACCTTATAGTTTTGACAAAAAATACAGTTACCTCCCTTTCATTATTGTTTCAATTCATTAAAAAAAATATTGTCTCGATAACAGACTTTGAAGTTACAAAGTTGCCCTTACTATTTGTTAGGACATCTTTCAACATAATTTAAAATATCAAATTTTTCCTTTTATATTTTCACTCAATCTTAATAAAATTATTTTACTCTTTTCAATCTGTCAGGGAATTTTTTTAGTTAAAAATTAAAATTTCATTGGGGGTATTTTAGTAAATCTCTATCTGATTTGATAAACTAATGGGTAAAATGGGTATTTTCAAAAAAAATAATATATTGACCCAACGTTTTCTGGTTGGGACAATGATAGAAGAGAGGTACATGCAAGATTTTTCAAAATTACAGAGGAGTTTTTCTTTTTTTTTTTTTTGAAATAAAACTTCAGGAACTGTTTTTATGATTGTCAAAAACCTCAGGGAGGTTTTATATTTTACCCCATTAACACGCTAGTTATTCTAATATTAAATAGGTTATGTGATGGTAATCGAATTGCTGAAACAAAGCCAATGAACCAATTCTTTCATGTTCTTCAACGCATTAATGCAATTTTCCTAACAGAAAGGAAAGACAGTTAGGTTGTATTTGGATTGAAGGAAAAAATAGGGAAATGTAGAGAAACTTTTACAAACCTTGTATAGGTTTTCTTACCTTTCCTTACTTTTTCCTTCAAACCAAACATAGCCTTAAGGAATTCACGTGTGGGAAGTTGGTGAGTAAAAAGAAAAGCAAAAAAAAAAGTGGAAGCAAAAAGAATAAAAACATATTTGACCCTAATGTGGTGAAAATCATCACAACTAAATCAAATTAATATTAACTTCGATAGATTGGTTTGAAAGGAGGTGTTACTGCTATTGGATGGGCTGCAAGAGATAACACTAAAAACTTCGGGCCCATTTGGCAAGTCTTTCCACGTCGTCTTCTGTCTGTTTAGAAGCTTAGAAGACCACTTTTTGGTTTATTCCCATTTGGTTTGTGGAAGATCTAGTCACCAAAAGCTGGAACGTCGAAAAGATGCAAGAAGCCCATTTTGGACTGATTTTGAGAAGCTCTAAGTGGAGCTTTTTGCATCTTTTTCGCTTTATTCTCGCACGGAAAGACACAAGAAGACATATGGAAAGATGCACGGTAGCCAAACTAACTTCGAGCTGCTCAGATCTTCAAGCAAAAGCTCAATATGTCTTTTGATTGACAGAGTTACCAAAAGATCTTTTCAAAAAGACTTGCTAAACAACCCCTTCATCAACACTTTAATCATGTAGTAGAGGCGTGGTTTGCAAAGGAAATAACCATGGTGATTGACCTCAAGAATTTAAATTTTGCAACATATTAGAGTATATTGGCTGATACATATCATATCAATAACCCTCCTATACACTTCTATAGTAACTCTTTCTAGGTTTGACCTGTTTCAAGGGATAGACCTGACTTATATCAATCCCTAACTAGTTTGAAAAAAAAAAAAGAAAAAATTAAAATCAGGCAAAGATACAGGCCGGTATGCCCCATCCAACATATTGACCTGTATTGATATTTAAAACCTTGGTTGACCTCAATCACAATGAAATAATTGTATATTGGAGAAGACTCCAAACTCGTCTCAACAAAAAGATAAGACCACCTTGAACAATTGCAAACATCAAGGGTGTCTGATATAGTGGCGTTGTATAGCCGTTGTGTTTTGTATTGATCAATACAAATTTGTGAGAAAAATATACTACACATCATATGTGAATGTATTTTTTAACTCAAAAAATTCTTGTGCATGAGAAACATTGAATTTGATGTTTTAGCTAGAAATAACAATTTGTATTGATCACCGCCTGGCAAACCAATTTGGTGTGCGTATTATGAGCCGTACTAAAAGATATCTTGGAGGCCCATTTCTCTTGGGTAAATCCAAAACAATGGAATGGAATTATCTATTAGAAAGATTAAAATTGAAATTAAGCAGTTGGAAAAAGAAAACTCTTTCTCATTCTGGTAGAACAAAACTCTAATTAAATCCACTCTCCAAACTATACATTACATTATGCAGACTTACCTCTTGCCTAAAAGGCTAAAACTACATGTTTGACAATGAGCAATGTTTGTCAGGACTTCTGGTGGTTAGACTCTGATGCTAAGAAGCTTCATTTTCGTTTGAGATACTTTTATGAAGCCAAAATAAGAAGGCGGCCCTTGGTTTTCGAGATTCCAATATTCAAAATATAGCTCTGATTATCAAATTGGTATGACGATTCCTGTCTTCTCCAAATGCTTTATGGGTGAGAGTCTAACGCCAGGTATATTCAAAATAAAAATTTCTGGACTTTGTCCAAGAATTCCAACAACTCCTACGTTTGGAAAGGCATTCTGCAGTGTCGTGATGATCTTCGTAAAGGATGCCTATGGATCATTGGCAATGGTTGGGACATTAATGCTTTCCATGACCCTTGGATACCCAAGGGTGGTGCAAATCACCCTCCTACACCTACTATTGAGGAATCAACAGCTCTAGCTAATGCCACTACAGAACTCACGAGGCTTTATCTTGTCTCTGATCTGGGTGTTAAATCCCAGTCGCCACCAATACTATATTGCGATAATATTGAAGCCACATATTTTGTAGTACATCCTATATTTCATGCCCATACACATAGAGGTCAATTTTCATTTCTTACTTGACCTTATTCTCAAGAAGTCTTTGGTAGTCCAATTTCTTCCCACTCAAGATCAAGTTGCTTATATTTTCACTAAGCATCTTTCTTCTCACCGGTTCGAGTGGCTTCGATCAAAGGTTCATGTGCTTTCAATCTACTTTCGCTTGAGGGGGTGTATTGAGGAATCGACCAGCTCTAGTCCTCATACCAAAGAGACCTCTAGTCCTCCTATCAAAGAGAGTATTGTTACTTTAGAAAGAATTACTACAAAAGATGGACCAGCTGTTATAGAAAGAACTCCTACCAAAGATGGAGTTACTATAGAGAGACCAATCAGAGTAAAAAAGGAAACTTTCATCTTAGGAAGTTTCCTTACTAGACCAATTCCCTTAAGGCTATGCTTGGTTTGAAGGAAAAGATAGGGAAAGGAAGAGAAAGGTAGGGAAACATATACAAGGTTTGTAAAAGTTTCTCTACCTTTCCCTATTTTTTCCTTCAAACCAAATACAGCCTAATTGAATGTTTCTATTCTTGTAATTATTTTCCAGTTTTATTCATTATTGTTTTGTATATAAACACCCTTGTACAATCAATCAATAATTAATGAAATTTGACCCATTCTTGTGAAAACATTGTATCCAAAAATTTTAACTAGAATGTTTCCTTTTTCTTGAGAGAAAAATAGAGAGCTCATATCAGAGGTATTTTTTGACACATAATAATATAGATGAGATGGCATCAAATTGATTAAAGTTATTTTTATTTATTTAAAAACAAATATCTAATTTTATAAATAAATGAATTACATCATCTCATGAATTTAGCATTGATCTACAATCAAGCTTCATCCCACCTGTATGGTGGAAATAAGATTTTTAGGGGTGAACTGTACAGTAAAAACCCCATAAGGGACAGATAATCCTTGCAGCCCTAAGCTTTTCATGATGGAAAAAGGCGATAACGGACAGTTGTTGAATATGACTATCATACTAATCCGATTGGCATGTAAGACTATAGTATTAAATGCAATCCATCTAAGACAAATGCCGCAATTTCACTTTGCCACATGTATGATGCATCCTAAGTGTAACAGTACCTTCTCATCCGTGGACATTGACTCTTTAGTCGACCCGGTCTACTTGCCGATTTTTCTTGGAAGTTGGATTTGTAAAATGAAGCAAAATGAGCTGCAGCATTCACAAGTCACAACTATCATGGCTGCTATTGATCAGTTGCTAGTAGTTGTAGTGGTAGTTATGTTGGTTATATCGCTTGTTTGGGATCCTCTTCTAGCAGTCTCTTCTGAATCGTCAATAGAAGCAGAGGCTCTCCTGAAATGGAAAGCCAGCCTTGGCAACTCTGCTGCTTCTCTCTCTTCATGGACCATGGCTCCACTGTCAGACGACAACGCTACTACTACACCCAGCCCATGCAGCTGGTTTGGAATAGCTTGTGACAATACGGGAAGCGTATCCCAGGTAAAGCTGCCGGCTGCCGGCTTGCAAGGTAAGCTCGACAATTTCAGCTTTTCCTCCTTCCCAAACCTTGTCTATCTAAATCTTAGCTTCAACCAACTCACGGGACCCATCCCTCATCATATCGGCCGGCTGTCGAGACTCACCCACCTGGACCTGTCTACAAATTTGCTCTCCGGTGGCTTACCCCTCTCTCTGGCTAATCTCACCCAGTTAATCGAGCTCAACATCGCCTCTAATTCAATAAATGGTGAAATAGCCCAACACCTCGTCACCAATTGCACCAGACTCTCCTCTCTTGATCTACGTAAAAGCAGAGTTTTTCTGTTCGGTTCTTTTCTTTCCATTATTCATTGAGAATTCAAATATATATACATGAATACAACCACCGAATTCCTAAACTTATGGCAACTAGAACTCCCAAGTTTATAGGGACTCAATATTTCTTATCCTATCTGAACTATTCATGATAAGGAAAGAAGATATATACAAAGAGGATATATACATGAACGGACTTCTAATCTTAACACCCCCCTCAAGTTGGAGCATGCAGATTGTGAATGCCCAACTTGCGGAGAAAGTATTCAAATTCTCTGTGACCCGCCTTTGTAAAAATGTCAGTCAGTTGAACGGTAGTCGACACATAAGTAGAATGAATGCAACCATTTTGAATCTCATCACGTACAAAATGACAATCAACTTCAATATGTTTCGTACGCTCATGAAACACTGGGTTTGCTACAATATGCAAGACTGTCTGACTATCACAATATAATCGCATTGGGTTTGAATGTGTAACTCTAAGTGTCAATAACAATCCCTTCAGCCATTTTAATTCACATGTGGCCGTGGCCATAGAACAATACTCTGCTTCTGCTGAAGAACGAGACACAGTGTGTTGTTTCTTAGTTTTCTAGGAAATCGGCGATTTCCCAAGCAGAATAAACCATCCAGACAGAGAACGTCGGGACAAAGGACAGGTCGCCCAGTCTGAATCACACCATGCATATAACTACAAGTCACAATCTGAATGCAAGAGAATTCCTTGACTAGGATTTCCTTTCAAGTAGCGCACCACTCGCAATGCAGCCTCTCAATGTCTTTCTTGTGGTTGCTGCATAAATTGAGACAGAACATGCACGCAATAAGACAACTCTGGACGAGTTGCTGAGAGATAAATAAACCTACCCACCAAGCGCATGTATCGCTCAGGGTCAGATAAGAGAGGCCCATCTGTCAAGGCGAGATTGTGATTTTACTCCAGAGGAAAATGAGTAGGTTTTGCACCAAGTAATCCAACTTCATAGATAATATCCAAAGCATACTTTCGTTGAGACAAAAAAAATTATGTTGAGTTTCGGGCAACTTCAATGCCCAAAAAATATTTCAATGGTCCCAAGTCTTTCATGTGGAAGCAGTCACTCAAATATTTCTTGATGACTTGAATTGCCATACGATCATTACCTGACACGATAATGTCGTCCACATACACGAGAACAAGCACATGCACCCTATCTTGACGAAAGGTGAACAGGAAATAATTTGAACATGATTGTTGAAACCCATATGTTTTCAAGGCTACGGTTAATTTAGCAAACCAACATCTCGGCGTTTGTTTCAAGCCATACAAAGATTTTCGCAACCGACACACCATACCTAGTTTATCTGACTGAAAATCAGGAGGCATTCGCATGTAGACTTCCTCATGAAGGTCACCATGCAAGAATGCGTACATCCATTTGATGAAACTCCCAATTTCTAACTGCTACGACTGCAAGAAAGGTACGAATAGTAACCATTTTTGCAATTGGGGCAAAAGTTTCATTATAATCAATTCCCTCAACCTGCTTGTTCCAAAAAATCACGAGACGGGCTTTGTATCTTTCCACTGTCCCATCAGCGTTATACTTGATTTGATACACCCATTTGCATCCTATGGCTTGTTTTCCAAATGGCAATGGCTCCATGGTCCATGTCTGATTATTTTCAAGTACCTGTATTTCTTTCTGCATTGCATCCCTCCATTTTTCATCCTTTACAACCTCAACAAAAGAAGTATGTTCAACTCCTACAGTAATAGCTACCAAGAAAGTGCGATGTCGACAAGAAAAATTGTTACAGTTTACATAGTTATCTATGGATAAGGGCTACCTGCAGAATGTGATTGGCCGAGTAAGCTTGCAAAGGGACGTGGAGAGGGACTCAATTGTTGTGTGGTGTGAAGCACATAATCTTTCAACCTTGTGAACTGCTGTTTCTGTCGATGCCCACGCCCCAAATGAAATTCAGAGTGCTGTTATTGCTCAACATCGCCACCCCCCCTTACGTTAGAATTGTCTTCGCTTACATTTTTTGTGGTGGCGTCACAAGAATGCATGGGTTCACCAGCATTTGCATTCGGGTCTACGCGGGTTCCTTCTTCTCCTTCTTCAACGAGTTCACCTCGCTAGTCAATCTCCATCTCACCATTTGCTTGTCCTGGTAAATCAGTGGACGGCACCAATACCTCATCTGTCCCACCTATTCCACAATGAAATTGGCCTTGTGCTTTGTTTGGCTGTTCATCCTCCTTGCATGCATAAGGGAATTCATCCTCTAAAAAAGTAACATCTCTTCATGCAAAGAACGTGCCAGACTCTAAATCATACAAGTTTCATCATTTCTTTCCAAAATGATACCCAACAAAAACGCACCGTCTACTTCGACTAACAAATTTATCCCCTCCATGTCCATGATTGTGTGCATATGCCAAGCAACCAAAAACCCACACATTAACATAAGAAGAAGGTCGCCCAAATAAAACTTCATAGGGAGTCTTTCCCTTCAACAGAATGGACGGTGTCCGATTGATCAAATAACATGCGGTCAATACACATTCCCCCCAAAAATCAATAGGCATGCTAGCTTGAAAACGCAATGCTCGGGCAACATTGAGTATGTGGCAGTGTTTGCGTTCAACCCTCCTGTTTTGTTGAGAGGTCCCGACACAAGTGGTTTGATGAATAATACCATGCTGAGCAAAATAACTAGCCAAGCAGACAAACTCAATCCCATTATCAGTACGAATCACTTTGACAGGTTTGTTAAATTGCCTTTAAACCATAGCAAAAAAATTTCGAAGAACTCGTCCCACTTCCGTCTTATCAGTCAGAAGATAAATCCAAACACCTCTAGAAAAATCATCTACTATTGTCAAGAAATAATGAGCACCACAAGAAGCTACAGTTCTATAAGGACCCCATAAATCACAATGAATTAACTCAAAAATATCGGATGCTTTATTATTACTAGAAACAAACTCTTCTCGACATTGTTTAGCTCGGAAGCATGCATCACAATCCTTAATACTGTCATCCTTATTATTTTTAGTACTAACAAAAGGCAGCAACTTAACAATTTTATGAAAATGATGCCTTAACCTTTGATGCCAAATATCACACGTCCTACTCTTTGTAGTCTTCATTGCTCTTGTTGATGCAATGCTCCAAAAATAATAGAGTCCCTCTCGCTACTCACCCTCTCCAATCAGCATCCTCGTAGTTCGGTCCTGTATCACACAGAATTTATTAGTGAACTGAACAAAACAATTCAACTTCTCAATCAATTGTGACACAGAAATTAGATTGCAATTCAAACTAGGCACATATAAAACATTAGTCAGTTTCAAATGATCGTCCAGCGCAACTGTGCCTTCTTTCTTTGCTATTGTCACTTTCCCATCTAGCAGATCGACAGAGCATGGAATGACGTTCTTTATGTCTCTCATCAACTCGAGGCTTCCTGCCATATGATGAGAAGCCCCTGTGTCTATTATCCACTCTGACATTTTTCGCTTACCACTTAGTTGTTGATTCCCCTCTTTCTGTGTGTTCAAAATGTTGAGTAACATGTTCCACTACTCACTACTTAGTCCATTTAACCCAATATTGACTGCATCGATCGATTCTCCTTGAGACGCATTGCCTTGCGCAGAGACTTTGGTTGTATTGGCCCTAACTTGGCCGCCACGACCTTTTTCTCCTGCCCCTGCTCCTTGTTTCTGTTCATCCTATTCTTTTTCTTTGTTTTCAGCCATACCGACTACTGTGTCTGAAAATCCACAATCGGCAGCAGAATCGCTACAAAAGACAGAGAACCGATCTCCGGATTTCCCTAAAGAGACAATCCTCCTCGATAGCTGCAACTATGAGCATTGGCTCATCGTCATGGAATTCCCCGATGACCCTAAACCCTCCGAAGACGAGATGATTGCCACATATGTCAAAACCCTTCTGCAGAGGAAGACCGAAGAACTCTGCTCCGTGCGGTTCCCTTCTCTGAAACTGACCCACCGAACCCTTATGCTTCCTCTGAATTTGATTATGTGCCTCTTCCTACTTTCGATGCCTGATTTCTTCTCCGATGATCTTACCTCTGAATTTGACCCAGTCGCCGTCCCCTCAGTGTGACGGTGGCAGGTACAGAGCCGTCTCTGTAACTGGAGATGGCGGTGGCAAGTGACGGTGGCAGGTGGCCGTTGAAGTGCGGCTGTCAAGCGTCAGATCCCAAGTCAGTCAGGTGCGCCGCCTCTGGATACGGACTCCTTCGGTGTCAGGTACAGTGTGGTTTGTCTAGTTCAGTGTTCTGGAGGCGAAGTGCTGGAGCGGTGTGCAAGGCGGTCTTGAGTTCGGATAGGGCAGTGTCCCGAACTGCCATGAGGCGGGCCAGTTCGGGTCACTGCTTTGTGTGGCTCGGGGTCAAAGGGAGAGTTCGGGCTCCTCGTAGGGAGTTCGAGCTCTTAGTAGGGAGTT